>JAAAKG020202351.1:0-23412 GCA_010014905.2 Druon quercuslanigerum
AATTAATAAGTTATTAGAGAAATCTGTACTAGTAATGAAAATTAAAAAAGCATAAATCTTTCATTTTTTAAAATTTTATTATATTTTATTTTTGTTTTATTTTATCATATTTTCATTTTATTTTTATTTTATTTTTCTTTTATCTTCTTTTTATTTAATTTTTTTTTGTATTTTTATTTCATTCTTCTTTTATTCTATTTTTATTTTATTTTTAATTATTTTTATTTATTTTTATTTTATGTTTACTTTATTTTTACTTTATTTTTTTTACTTGATTCTCATTTTATTTCATTTTTATTATTTTTTTATTTTTTATTTCTCTTTTTTGTTTTTGCCTAAAAGAAAAACGAGTTTTTTCTTTTTTTAGTGGAAAAGGAGAAGAAGAAAAGTTTGTTTTTTCTGATTGCAATGTGAACATTTTACGGTGGTCGTCCAAATTTGGTCGTTAGATTCTTGATTTTTATTCGATGAATTCTTCAAATAAAATTTTTTTGAATTTTCTTAAAAAATCGAAAATTCGAATGTTGATCGCACAAAAAATAATAAAAAATAAAAAGTTCTATTTTGCGCTCAATCTATGAAAGATGCAAAAAAAATCAAATAAATAAAAATAGTGCATCCAAGAAAGATGTTAAAAAATTTCCAGAATCACTTTTTGATAGGATGTGTAGTATTTATTTTCCTCCTAAAAAACGCCTTTGAAAATAGCTAAACTAAATTTTTGGACAAACGGCGTATGCTAAGGAAAAAAAATTTACCAAAGATGTTCACCGAAAAAAATTTTACATATTTGTTATAAAACACTTATTGTAAGAAATAACATTAAAAAATAAAAATAAAATGAAAAAGCGAAATTTGCGACAGAAAAAAATGAATCAATAAAAGTTGTTCAACCATAAAATATGTAAACAGTTTTTGCAAGTCATTTTTGGATAGAGCGCACAATTTTGGTTTTATTTGTAAAAATTCCAATAAAAATTTAAAAAATTAAATTTTTGGAAAAATGACACAATGTGTAATAAGATGAAAAATATTATGAAAAACAGAAAAATTGTGCTTTTCATTTTAATAGTGAAAAATCAAAACTGAAACAAAAAGTTTTTACGATAGGATGCGTCTTTTTAGTTTAAATCGTAAGAAATATCATTGAAAATAAACAAATTATAATTATGAAAAAACGACGCAAGACGCAGTTAAATGTTTAATAACAAGAGTTTATTACATTTTCTCACATTTTGGACAAAATCTAGTGCGAAGCGCGAAACATGTGATGCGAATTTGTTCATTAAAGCCAAAGGAGCTTTAACAAAAGAGACTTCCCCACATTACAGTTGTCAATGCTTTGACCTTTAATTTTTAAAATTCTGTGCTCAAACTTGAAAATATATTTTTAGTCTAGTGTGAGAGTAAACTAAGCATTAAATAATAATAAATTCGATTTGTTATTAAATACAAAATTTTGCTTTGACTAGAATAATTTATCAAGTTTCTGCTCTCACTCGTACAAAGGGTGGAAATTTTTTTTTAGGCTTTAGGCCGGCTGTAAACTAAACCCAGCTCTATTTTTAACAGCTCTAAAAATAAAATAAATTGAAACTGAATAATTAATTTATACACTTTTTATTCTATTCAAAAGATACCCTGACAGTTATTTCAGCATTCGCTTTTTGGTAACTTCGTTACTCACAAACTGGTAAATTGTTATAATTTCATAAAAATTCTTCTTCCTGGAGTTTATTATTGAAAGAAGCAATAAAAAAGGAAAAAAATAATGTAAATTTCCGTGACATTATTACCAAGCCATGAGTTCTTTAGGAAGAACTGCTACGATCAGACCTTTTTGTATGCTTATTTTTCCTACTTTATCTATTCTTCTTCTTATTTTCAATTCTAGAAAATTCATTTACATAGAATATTTTATAAACAGAATAAAACAGTATTTCAGGTACAAATTAAAAAAATTTCTGAAAAAAGATCTGCTGCTTTTGCTCCGATGAGAAACGATTAACAAAACTTCCGATTGTCTATCGGGTGCTTTCCCATTAAGCTACTAGAGAAATTTAGTAAAGTATCCTTTTTCAGAAATACAGTAATTGTTATTCCGGTTTTTACAAGCCGAATTTGGAAAGGAATATGTATTATCATAAGACAATAAAATAATTTTTTAGCGTCTTGACAGACTAGATGGAGCTATGAATTAAAAATTTTTAAATAAAAATATTTCTGAAAAAAGATCTTCAACTTTCGCTCAACTAGGAAAAGAGCAACAGAACTTGAAATTGCCCGTAGGGTGCTTTCCCGTTAAGCTACTAGAGAGATTGAGAGAAGCATCCTTTTTCAGAAATACAGTAATTGTTATTCCGGTTTTTACAAGCCGAATTTGGAAAGGAATATGTATTATCATAAGACAATAAAATAATTTTTTAGCGTCTTGACAGACTAGATGGAGCTATGAATTAAAAATTTTTAAATAAAAATATTTCTGAAAAAAGATCTTCAACTTTCGCTCAACTAGGAAAAGAGCAACAGAACTTGAAATTGCCCGTAGGGTGCTTTCCCGTTAAGCTACTAGAGAGATTGAGAGAAGCATCCTTCTTCAGAAATACACGAATTGTTATTCCAGTTGTTACAAGTCAAATTTGTCAAGGAATCTGTATTATCATAAGACAATAACATAATTTTTTAGTGTCTTTACAGACTAGATGGAGCTTTGAATTACAATTTTTTAAATTAAAATATTTCTGAAAAAGATGTTCAAATTTCGCTCAGCTGGGAAACTTACAACAGAATTTCCGATTGCCCGTAGGGTGCTTTCCCGTTAAGCTACTAGAGAGACTGAGAGAAGTATCCTTTTTCAGAAATACAAGAATTGTTATGCCAGTTGTTACAAGTAAAATTTTTCAAGGATAAGAGACAGAACAAGATCTTTTTGGAAAAAATTTTAAGTCAATACATTTTGTATTCATAGCTCCTTCTAGTCTGTAAAGACATTAGCAAATTCTGCTATTGCCTGATGATAATACAGATTCCTTGACAAGTACATTTTTTTTAATTTTCTTATTCTTTTTAATCATGAAATACCGTTTCTACTATCAAATATGGTCTTTTAACAAAGTACTTGAATTTTCAACAAAATAATTAAATCTTTAACAGAATAGTTGCATTTTTAAACTGAAGAGATAAACTCTCAACAAAAAAGTATCATGATTTATATTTTCCAAGGAATCTGTATTGCCATAAAAAATAACAGAAATTCTTAACTTCTTTTCAGACCAGATGGAGCAATGAATTTTACTTTTTTTAATTAAGTTTTTTTCCGAAAAAATATCTCCTCGTTAGCTCCGCTGGAAAGATCTTTCTTTAGAAAAATTAATAATAATACAAATTCCTTGAAAAATTTGAATACGTAAGACCTTGTAACATAATGCGTGTAATTCAGAAAAAGAATTATTTTTTCGATCTCTCTAGTAGCTTAAGGGAAAAGCACCCGACCAACATATAGAAAGTTCTTTATATCGTTTCCCAGTGGAGCAGAGACGATTTTTTCAGAAAAAGTTGTAATTAGAAAAACGATTTATATATCGATAAAAAAAGATAAAATCAATACAAAAAAAAAAGAGTTTCGAAAACAAAAATACGAATTTTAACAAATAAAGATTTTTCACTCAAGAATGAAATGAAAGGTTTTCCAAATTGTTAAACCTTAAAACCAAAGACGATTTTTTCTCTAGAAAAGTTGAATTTTCTAACTAAAAATGTTACTTTTCAGCAAACATCTAATTTTCCACGAAACTGGAAACATAGAAAAATTACATTTTCAGTTAAAAAATTAATTTTGTACCAAAAAAAGGCTTTTTCACTGAACACTTCTATTTTCGATCAACGACATTAGCCTTCATACAATTTATTTTTAATAAGTTAGCTTAACTTTTACCCAAGTAGTAACATTTCCGATTAAAAATGATTATATTTCAACAAAATGGTCAAATTTTTTGAATTAAATAGATGAATTTGCAATTAAGATAATAATTTTTAAAAAATATTTCCTCGCAAAGTAATTCAACTAAAATGTTCAAAGAAAATATTTTAATACTGAAGCAAAGAAGGATAATATTTAACCAATAAGTGGTATTTTTCTTTTAAAAAATTTAATTAATACTGAAACAGATAGACTTTAAAATCAAATAGAGCATTTAAATAAATATTTGAATTTTCTGTACGAAAAAAATTTAATTTCGAACCAAAAAGACGAATTTTTAACCAAAAATAATTACATTTTAACAAAATTGTTGAATTCGCTACCTATTTAGTATTAAACAATTTTTTTAAATAGTTCTTGATTTTTCATTCACAAAGATCCCAGTTTACTTTTGGACACCAAAATATGAATTTTTAAAGAAAATAGTTGCATTTTTAACAAAAAAAAAGAGTTTTTAACAGAACAGTTAAATTTGGAATAAAAAAGGGATGCCTTTATTAATAAATTTTGAATTTTCAACAAAATAATAAAATGTATGAACAAAAAGATAATTTCAAAGAGAAATTTTATGTGAATAGATAAATTTTCAGTCAATGAATTAATTTTAAAGCACAAAAAAGTTATCGACTGAACACTTAAATACTCAACTAACGACTTTAGCCATAAATCAAAATAATAAATTTTTAATTATGTAGTTTAACTTTTACTCAAGTAGTTAAATTTTCTATTAAAAGAGATAAAATTTCAGTAAATTAGTTAAACTTCATTACATAATTTTTTACCAAAAAGTTGAATTTTTATTTTAAATAATTTAATATCTACTCAAGCAGATGAATTTTTAAATCAACAAAATAATTTTAAAAAATTGTGGAATTTCCTGTTAAAGAAGGTTTCAGTTGACCTTTTATGATAAAAATATGAAATTTTAATAATGAAATAAGTTTTTTTGAAAATTTTTTAATTTTTTATCCAAAAATACGATCTATTATCCAAAAATAATGATCTTTTAATAAAATTGTTGACCTCGCTACAAAATAAATGTATTTTTTATAAAAAATGAAATTTCTATTAAAATAGAAGAATATTCACTTTAAAGCGTCATTTTAAAGAATAGTTAGACTTTCATTAAAAAATAATATCTAGGTTGACTTTTCGAGGTCATGATATGCAATTTTGATCAAAACTTACGTTTCTGCGAAAAAATTAAATTTCCAATTAAAAAAGGCGGGTTTTTTCAACCAAAAAAGTACATTTTTAACGAAATATTAAAATTTTCAATAAGCAGTAGAATTTGCAACCAGACAGTATGACGTTTTAAACAAAATAGAATAATTTTCAACCAATCAGTTGCATTTTTATGCAAGACGAATGACGTTTTTTCTAAAGCTGATGAATTTAAAAAGAGAAACTTTTTGAAAAAATAGTTAAATTTGTATTCGAAGAAGATTCCATTTCACTTTCTAACATGGAATTAAGAAGTTTAAACAAAAAGTTAATTTTCTGCTAAATAGTCGAATTAAAAAAAAATGTATGACCTTTTAACTAGATTGTACAATTTTCTATCAAATATTTGCATTATAGTAAAAAAAAGGAAAATTTGACTCAAAAAGGCAAATTTTTTAATCAAAAAGACAAATTAAAAAAAAAAGAATTAAATTTTTGTAAAAAAATTTAAATTGAGCTTCCAAACTAAAAATACGAATTAAAAAAAAGTACATTTTCTGGGAAGGAATGGAGTTTTAAACAAAACAGCTGCTCTTTTATCCAAGGAAGATACAATATTTTTACTAAAAGGATGAACTTATTAATAGAGAAGACAAATGTTCAGAAAAAATAGTTAAAAAATAGTTTAAAATATTGTGGAGAAGATTTTTTGTAAGAATAATATTTTGTAAAGTCAACCTGTCAAAAATGTAACATTATTATCTATTTAAAAAACTTTTTAAATTAAGTATTTTAATAACTTTCCTATTTCACATACCAAGCATTAAAATTTAAAAAAAAATAAAAAGCTGCATTCCAGTTAAAAATAAATTATTGATAACAAAAGGAGCTTTTAACTAAATATGTAAAAATCTTATTCAATGAAATGATTTTTTGACGATAAAATATAAAATATCTGTAAAAAGTGTGAAATTTTTATTTTTAACCAAAAATCAATAAATTTTAACAACAAAATTTATATTTTCAACAAAAAATATAAATTTTGAAACAAGAAGATAAAAAAAGACAAATTTAAAATTGAGGACTATAAATTCTCAACCAAAAATGGAATTTTAGTTTAAAACATTATTTTCATAAAAAACGAATTTTGTCAACAAATTATTTAATGTTAAAAAAAAGATAATTTTTAAAAAAGAATAATATTTTTCTACTAAAAAGATCAATTTTAAGGTGAAAAAGAGTAGATTTGCAAACAAAAAATGGAAAAGCTGCATTTTCAGTTTCAAAAATGAATTATCAACAATAAGCAGGATTTTTTAACAAAATAGTTAAAGTTTTCATTAAAAGGAATTAATTTTTAGTGATAAGAGATGAAATTCCAAGAAAAAATGTAAAAGATGAATTTTCAACTCACAAAACAACGAGTTTTCAACAAAAGATAAATTTTTATCTAAATAGAGAAATTTAAAACTGAAGAAGATAAATTTTAAACAAAAATGGAATTTCCATTCAAAATATTAATTTTTATTTAAAAAAATCATTTTAAATAAAATATTTAACTTTCTAACCCTAAAGATTATTATCTCAACAAGAAAAATAATTTGCTAATTAGAAAATGAATTTGAATCTGAAAAAAGTAAATTTTTAACAGAAAGGAAAAACTGCATTTTTAGTTTAAAAAAATTTACTTATTCAGAGAAAGAATAATTTTCTACCTAAAGAATTTTTAAGAAAACAGGTAAAATTTTCATTTAAAGAGATGAATGATCAACGATCAACAAAACAACAAATTTTCAAAATAAAAAGTATATCTTTTCAACCAAAAGGGAAAATTTTCAAACAAGAAGATAAATTTTTTAAATAAAATACAAATTACAAACTAAGGAAAAAAACTTTTTAACCACAAATGAAATTTCAGCTAAAAACATTATTTTCATTTAAAAAACTAATTTTGTTAACAAATTAGTTAACTTAAAAAAATAATTTTTAAGCAATAATATGCAAATTTTTACTCAGAAACTTAATTTTCATCAAGAAAAAAACGAATTTTTAACAAAATATTTAACCTGTTAATCAAAAATGTTATTTTTTAAACAGGAAGAATATTTTTCTGCTAAAAAGGTGAATTTTAAGCTGAAAAAAGTATATTTAAAAAAATGGAAAAACTGCAATCTCAGTTTAAAAAAATGAATTGAATTTTGAAAAAATAAATTTGCGACCGAAAAGAATAATTTTATCTAAGAAGATTAGTTAACTATAAAAAAAATCGACTTTCTATAAAATTCGAAAATTTACAAACAAAAAACTTAATTTTCAACTAAAACAGGTAAATTTATGCCCCAAAAATAGAATAATAAAATTTATTTTAAAAAATTAATGTTCAATAGGGAAAAAAAGAAAATTAGACACACTAGTTGAATTGTCAAATAATACGATGAATTTACAACCCAAAAAAATAACTTCCACCAAAAAAAAAAAAGAATTTGCAACAAAATAAATTGTTTTTCAACCAAATAGTTTAATTTTACAACTAAAATAAATAATTTGTTTTTCATCAGTATTTATCTTGGAAAATATTTTCAAAAGGCATATAATTATTTAATTACAATAAAACCAGTTTTATGTCGGATAAACAGTTTTTGTGGGCTGAAGAATATTTTTTTCATTGAATTGATTTGGCTGTTTTTTAAGAAACAACTGAAAATACAAGAAAATTGTTAATAAATGTTTACACATCTAGAAACAATCTACAAACTAGACTTTTTCTTTTTTGTGACATGCTGCATCGTTTCTGTAAGATACAAAATTTACATTTTCAAAAAAATCGTCACCGCTTTATTAAATTTTAAACTTTTCTAAATTGTCTCGCGAATTTAGAAAGAGAATTTAAAAAACCAAAATTTTTTTCACATATATGATTGTTGTATTTTAAAGCTTCTCTGATTTAAAAATGACTTTTTTTATTCAAATCCTCCTAGAAATTTTATTCAAAGAAATGATTTTTTAACGATGAAATATAAAATTTCCTACAAAAAATGTGAAAGTTGAATTTTAAACCGAAAATCAACAAATTTTAACAACAAAATTTATATTTCCAACCAAAAAAATAAATTTTCAAAGAAGAAGATAAAAAAAGACAAATTTAAAACTAAGGACCATAAATTAAAACTAAGAAGAAGAGTAGATTTTCCAACAAAAAATGGAATAGCCCCATTTTCAGTTTTAAAAATTAATAATCAACAATAAACAAGAATTTTCAACAAAATAGTTTAAATTTTCATCATGAGAGATGAATTTTCAGTGATAAGAGATGAAATTTCCAAAAAAATATAAAAGATGAATTTTCAACAAAAGTTATGTTTTCAACCAAAAAGATAAATTTTTAAACAAGAAGATAAATTTTTGTCTAAATAGAGGAATTTGAAACTAAAGAAGATAAATTTTAAACAAAACTAGAATTTCTATTTGAAAAATTAATTTTCATTAAAAACATTATTTTAAACAGAATAGTTTAATTTCTAACCGTTAAGATTGTTTTCCAAACAAGAAAAAAAATATTTTTACTTAAAAGATGAATTTGAAGCTGAAAAAAGTAAATTTTCATCAGAAAGGAAAAAATTAATTTACTTAGAAAAATAATTATTTATAACCAAAAATTAACATTTTTATAACAACACAGTTTACATTTTCAACTAAAAAGATAAATTTACAAGCAAGATGATAAAAAAAGACAAATTTAAAACTGAGGACGACAAAATTTAACTAAAAATGGAACTTCCGTTTAAAACATTATTTTCATGATAAACGAATTTTGTTAACAAATTAGTTAACGTTAATGTTAAAAGGATATAAATTTTTAAATATGAATAATATTTTCCTGCTAAATGAATCAATGTTAAGCTGAAGAAGAGTAGATTTTCAAACAAAAATGGAATAGCTGCAATTTCAGTTTTAAAAATTAATGATCAACAACAAACATCAATTTTCAACAACAAAGATAAAATTTTTATTGCAAGAAATTAATTTTCAGTAATAAGAGATGAAATTCCAAGAAAAAATGTAAAAGATGAATTTTCAACCGAAAAAAACGAATTTTCAACAAAAGTTATGTTTTTAACCAAAAAGATAAATTCTTCAACAACAAGATAAATTTTTATCTAAATAGAGGAATTTTAAACTAAGGAAGATAAATTTTAAACGAAAATAGAATTTCAATTTAAAAAAATTAATGTTCATTTAAAAAATCATTTTAAACAGAATAGTTTAATTTTTAAACGTAAAGATTATTTTCTAAATAAGAAAAATAATTTTCTACTTAAAAGATGAATTTGAAAAAAATGTGAAAACTACGTTTTCAGTAAAAAAATTAATTTACTCAGAAAAGTATTAATTTTCAAACAAAAATATTGCTTTTAATCAAGAGGCTTATGAATCTACCAAAAAAGTCGAATTTTCAAGAAAATAAGTAAAATTTTCATTTAAAGATAAATTATCAACGATCAACAAAACAACAAATTTTTAAAATAAAAAGTATATCTTTTCAACCAAAAGGGAACATTTTCAAACAAGAAGATAAATTTTTTAAATAAAATACAAATTACAAACTAAGGAAGATAACTTTTTAACCACAAACGGAATTTCAGCTAAAAACATTATTTTAATTTAAAAAACTAATTTTGTTATAAAATTAGTTAACTTAAAAAAATAATTTTTAAAGAAGAATATGCAAATTTTTACTTAGAAACTTAATTTTCATCAAGAAAAAATAAGAATTTTTAACAAAATATTTAACCTTTCACTCAAAAATATTATTATTTAAGCAAGAAGAATATTTTTCTGCTAAAAAGGTGAATTTTAAGCTGAAAAAGGTATATTTAAAAAAAATCGAAAAAATACAATCTCAGTTTGAAAAAATGAATTGAATTTTAAAAAAATGAGTTTGCGAGCGAAAAGAATAATTCTAACTAAGAAGATTAGTTTACTATTAAGAAAAATCGATTTTCTATAAAATTCGAAAATTTACAAGCAAAAAACTAAATTTTCAATTAAAACAGATAAATTTATGCCCCAAACATACAATAATAAAATTTATAAATAAAAATTAATGTTCATTAGGAAAAAAAGAAAATTTGACAAAATAATTAAATTTTAAAATAATAAAATAAATTTACAAACAAGCCAAATAACTTCAACCAAAAAAAAGAAAAATTTTCAACAAAATAAATCGTTTTTGAACCAAATAGTTTAATTTTATAACTAAAATAAATAATTTGTTTTTCATCAGCATTTATCTTGAAAACATATTTTTTTAAAGGTATATAATTATTTAATTACAATAAAACCAGTTTTATGCGGGATAAACAATTTTTGTGTGCTGAAGAATATTTTATTCATTAAATTTATTTGGCTTTTTTTTAGAAACAACAGAAAATATAAGAAAATTATTAATAAATGCTTACACTTACAGTTACAATAAAAAATTTACATTTTAAAACAAATTGTCACCGCTTTATTAACTTTTGAACTTCAAATTGTCTCGCAAATTTTGTAAGAGAATTTAAAGAACAAAATTTTTTTCATACATATGATTATGGTAATTTTAGGCTTCTTTGATTTAAAAATTACTTTTTTTATTCAATTCCTCGAGGAAATTTCATTCAAAGAAATGATTTTTTAACGATAAAATATAAAATTTCTACAAAAAATGTGAA
Source organism: Druon quercuslanigerum (assembly GCA_010014905.2). NCBI lineage: Eukaryota > Metazoa > Arthropoda > Insecta > Hymenoptera > Cynipidae > Druon > Druon quercuslanigerum. Next base: position 10,855 of record JAAAKG020202351.1, read on the forward strand.
AGTTGAATTTAAATTTAAAAAATAATTTTGTTAAAAAATTAGTTAAATTGAAAAAACGATTAATTTTTAAACAAGAATATGTAAATTTTGACTTAGAAACTTAATTTTCATCAAGAAAAAAAAATTTTTAACAAAATATTTAACAATCTCATTTTGAAAATATGAATTTAATTTTGAAAAAATTAATTTGCGAGCGAAAAGAATAGTTTTAACTTAAAAAAGAATTTTCAACAAAATAAATTGTTTCTGCACCAAATAGCTTTGATTTTACAAAAGAAATAATTTGTTTTTCATCATTATTTATCTTGAAAAAGTATTTTTCAAAGGCACATAATTATTTAATTACAATAAAACCTGTTTTCATTTTTGCATTAAATTGATTTGGCTTTTTTTTTAGAAACAACAGAAGACACAAGAAATTTGTTAATACATAATGATAAAAAATATAGGTATGAGTTTCTGTCAAAATAAAAATTTAACATTTTCAAACAAATCGTCAGCGCTTTATAAACTTTTGAAGTTTCAAAATTGTCTCGCAAATTAAAATGAATTCAATCAAAAATTGAATCAAAATTAAAAAAAAATTTCACACATGTGATTATTGTAATTTAAAGCTTCTCTGATTTAAAAAAAAACTTTTTTAATTCAATTCCTCGAGGAATTACCTGACATCGAATTTAGATTATGAGTTTACTTGAGACTATGAGCAAACAGCCATTGGCATACTAATAGTACCCTATACCTCAAGTAATGGCAAACAAATGGACAATGGTTAGTAAATAGCAGTCAATACAGAGAATCCATGAGAGAACTCAGAGACGCAGATTGTTGATTGTAAACTGAAACTGACTTCAAAAGCCATGGTAAACATTTGAAGAAAATCGTATTTGCAATCAAAATTTATGTAAACAAGGGCTTATAATAAATAAATAATTTATAGATATCTATCCTAATTCTTAATTGGTTAAAATTGTCCAAAAATTTATATATTTTCTTTAGTAATTTTCAACTTGAGTGCATAATATTGCGCAATTTACGCATGTGAGTACCTGCGTACTGCGCCTTTCCACTTTGCTGCTGGTGTTTTTCATGCTAGAGTTCCATCCCCTGCCATTTACAAGAAAAGAATTCTTTTTTATCAAAGCAGTCAATATAATTAATATTTATTTATTTTATTAAAATTTTATTAAAAAAGAAGAAAAGAGGAAAATAAAGGTATTTGCAATAGGTTAGACCAAAAACAAATGGGATTTTTTTTTAATTTTTATTCAGATAACCCGAAAATTGCTTTGAATCCACAAAAAATTAATCGATTAAAGAAAATAAATACCCCATGAAGTTTAAAACGTATTTCTCATTAAAAAAGGCTTTTTTTAAAATTTTATTCAGAATCATCAATGTTAGCTGATTTGCGTTTCTTTTTAAATTTTAAATAAAGTGAGTCGAGAGTTAATAAATTTCAGCAAAACGTAATTGGTTACACAAATTTGTTATTATTTTTAATAACATTCTTTTTAAATAATGCTATAAATTGCAATTTTTTGTAAAAATTCAACTTTTAATATATTTTTCACTTGGAGTGACTTCATATATAATTAAATAAGATAAAAATAATAAATTAAATAAATTTTTATTGTTTATAACTATTTTTTCTTAGATGAGTGCTAGAAGGTTACAATTTTTTCTGAAATTTTTAATTTTGCTCTGCCTTTTTAGTTATTAACGAATAATAAAAAAAATAAAATGGGCATAATCATTTTGTAAACAATTTTTTACATTTTCTAAATATATTTGTCTGAAATAAAACAGATATTTGAAATATTTTCCCAATTTTTTATATGGATCATATTAAATGTAAATTCCTCCATAAAAAGTTTAAGAAAAGTTGAAAATTTGAAGAAAATGCAACTATTTAACATTGTTGTAAAAAAATGCAGTTATAAACAATAAAAAATCATTTTAAAAATAATGTTTGTTAAATTTAATTGATTCTTATAACACTCTCAGTGAAAAATGGGCAAAAAGTTTTTTATTTAAAAAAATCTGCATCTTTCTAGCAACTATCAACGAGGAGAAAATTTTAAGCAATAATAAATTGTTCAAATAAGTATTTTTTTTTTAATTGAATTAATTAATAACTCACTCTGAGTGAATACAAGAAATATAATTGAAAATTTCAGATAAACTATGAACTTTCTGGCATTATGCAAATTGAATATTATTAAAAATATTTGTAAATTATTTAAACATAACACATTGTTAACTTTAATTTGTTATTTACCTCACTCTAATGGAAAATTAGAGAAAAAGTGGAACATTTTGGAAAAAATTTCATTTTCTAGCATTTTGCGAAGAGAATATTATAAATAATAATAAAAACTTGTCAAACTGTCATGCTTATTTGCATTAATTACGTATTAGATTAATTGTTATTAAAAATAATTGAAAAAATAAAAATTTTCTATTAGGGATGTTTTTAAGACCCTATAAAACAGACTTATGGGGTGAGATTAAAAAGTAATATTTTATTCGAGTTTTCTGGCTAATTTTGACCATTTTTTTGAAATACAAAAAAAATTATATTATTTTGTGGATTGAAAAAATGTTTGCAATCTGCAACAAAATTTAATAAGAAAATCAAACTATTTTTCGTTAAAAGTCAGTTTTTTTTTAATTGAAAAATATACCACTATATTGTTGGATCAAAATTTCTCTCTTGTAACTAAAAAACTACTATTAAGTTAAAAATTTACATTTTTTTAATTCTTTTTTTTGGGTTTAAAATTAATTTTTTATTTCTGAATGTAGCTATTTTACTTTTGGTTGGAAATTGAACTATTTGGGTAAAAATTACTTTTTTTTCGTTGGAACTTTATTTTTTAACTAAGAACGTACATAATATGTTATTGGTTAAAAATGTTCAATTTTTTTGAAAATTTATATTTTTATTTTAAAATATACTGTTGCTTATTAAAATAAATTAAAAAAATGAAAATGCGTCGATTTTCGAAGAATTCGAATTTTTATTAATAAATATTCAAATATTTTTAGATTGACATGTCCATTATTATTTTTTTTTTGAGAGTTCATTTTTTCAGTTAAATTTGACTGTTTTTAATTAAAAATTAAACTTCCTTCTTGACTTTAATATCAACCATTATATTTTTATTTTCGAACATATTTTTTTATTTTAAAAATTACACTACTAGGTTAAAAGTTAAAATCCTTAGTTGAAGATTAATTTTTTTTGCTGCAGAAATTTCATTTTAATTAATGATTGAAATTTTTTTGTTGAATAATTTTGTTATTAATTCAGTTATTAATTTAATAAATAATTTTGCTATTGTTAAGATGTCAACTATTCAATTGATAATTTCTTTTTGTATGTAAAAAATTAAACTACTTTGTAGAAAATTTATTTACTTTTTAAAAATTCGAATATTTTGCAAAAATCCTATGCGTTTCCTTTAAAAATGTAACTAATTTGTTGAAAATTCTTCTTTTTGAATTAAAAATTTATCTTAAAGAAAAATCTGTGTTAAAAATTCAATTTTCTTCTAAACAATTAATCTTTTTTAGCTTAAAGATTCGACTATTTGATTAAAAATATAACTGTCTATGTTTTAAGTAATTTCATTTATTTAAAAAATAAGCTACTTTGTGTAAAATTTGTATGTTTTTTAAAATTTGTAAATGCAAAAAGCTCGTCCTTTTTTATTGAAAATTCATCTTTCTTGGTTAAAACTTGAAAAAAAGTTGAAACATTGGACTTTTCAGCTTGAAAATTCAATTTTTTTGGTAAAAAAACTAATTTGGTTTGGTTAAAAATTCAAATATCTTGTTGAAAATCCGAAATATTTCTTCTTGAAAACTGAAACCTTTTTGATTGAATTCAAAAAAATTTTATTAATAATTAAATTAATTAACGTTAATTTTATTGAAAAAATGTATTTCCCTATTATTGCCTATTTTCTAGAACTTCTAAACCAAACAGTTCTAGGAATCATTAAACCGCGAGTGACTAAAGCGAGAGTTAGGTGTAGTTTTTTAATCTATAAATAAACCATTTGGTTCAAAATTCGTTTTTTTTCGTTGAAACATAATTTTTTAACTGAAACCGAACCTAATATGTTTTTGGTTAAACATTAAAAATTTTTGTTTTAAAAATTAATATTTTTAATGTAGAATAAACCTTTTTTATAAAAAATAAATTTAAAAAATAAAATGTCGTTTTTCGTAGAATTCGAATTTTTATTAATAGTATTTAAATATTTTGAGGTTGACATATCCATTTTGATATATTTTTGTTAAGAATTCATTTCTTTAGTTAAAATTGACTCGTTGTAATTTAAAATTAAACTTTTTTTTTGCCTTGAATAGCAATTATTATGTTTTTATTTTAGAATTGATCTTTTATATTAAAAAAAGCAACAACTTGGTTAAAAGCTTAAATCCTTTCTTAAAAATTCAATTTTTTGTAGCAGATATTTAATATTAATTAAAGATTCAAAAATTTGGTTATAATCCAAAATATTTCTGCTTGAAAACTTAGACCTGTTCGATTGAATTAAATATGGTTATTTGGAACCACGGGTAATTTGGCACATGGGGTAATGTGCTACATGGGGTAATGTGTCACATGGGGTAACGTGTCACATAATGTATCCTATAACTGCTGGCCTACGCAGTTCTCGTAATCATTAAACCGCGATTGGCTAAACCGAGAGTCGGGTGTACTTGTGTAACAAAATTACTATTTTTTTCTTTTTTGAGGATTTAAATTTTTTTTCACATTTATCTTTAAAGATGCAACATTCTGCATCAACCTCTGCCGCCTACTTTCTCTCGGTTGATGAGGATTTAAACTCTTAGTAAATTTTTTTAAGTAGGTAACGTGGTAAAAAGGCTGATGGAGATTTCTTGTTCAGAGTGAACACTAATCTGTGTGCCTTTTACGATAGCGAAGTAGTTTAACTTTTACCCAAGTAGTTAAATTTCCTATTAAGAAAGATGAAATTTTAGCAAATTAGTTCAACGTTTTATTATTTTAAAAATTTGATATTTATTTTTTTTTATTTTTTTATTTTTTATTTTTTTTATTTTTTATTTTTTAAACAGATAAATCTTTAACTAAAATAAGGAATCTTACCAACAACCAAAATTATTTTTCAAAAAAGTGATTTAACCAAATTTTTCAAATAATTTTGTACCAAAAAGTTGCCTTTTTATTTTAAAAAATTCAATTTCTACTGAAGCAGAAGAATTTTTAAATCAACAAGATAATTAAAAAAATTGTTTGAATTTTCTGTTAAAGAACGTTTCAGTTGACTTCTTACGATTAAAAAAAAAATTTTTATCCTAAAATATGTTTGTTTAAAAAAAAAATTAATTTCTAATACAAAAAGACGAACTTTTATCAAAAAATAATTACCTTTCATGAAAATTGTTAAATTCGCTACCAAATAAATGGATTTTTGTAAAAAAAGGAAATTTCTCTCGAAACAGAAGAATTTTTAACTTAAAACAAAATTCCAAAAGAATAGTTAGATTTTCATTTTAAAAAAAATATTTCAGTTGACTTTTCAAGGTCATAATATGCAATTTTGAACAAATAATAAGTTACTAAGAAAAAAATTGAATTTCCAATTCAAAAAGACGGATTTTTTCGACCAAACAAACTGGATTTTTAACGAAATATTTAAATTTCCAACAAAACAGTAAAATTTTCAACCAAAAAGTATGAATTTTAAAACAAAATAGAATAATACTTAAACGAGCAGTTGCATCTTTATGCAAGAATGATGTCGTTTCTTCTAAAACTGATGAATTTAAAAAGAGAAACTTAAAAAAATAGATAAATTGGTATTCAAAGAAGATTCATTTTAACTTTCTAATAGCAAAATAAAAATTGTAAAAAATAAGCTAATTTTCGATTAATTAGTTAAACTTTTAACAAAAAAAATGACCTTTTAACCAGATTGTGAAATTTTCAATCAATTATTTGCATTATAGTAAAAAAAAAGAAAATTTTACTCAAAAAGGTAAATTTTGAAATCAAAAAGACAAATAAAAAAAAAAGAGGTAAATTTTTGTAAAAAAAGATTTCAATTGACCTTTTAAAATAAAAATACGAATTTTAAACAAAAAGTAAATTTTCTGGCAAAAAGAAGATACATTTTTGTGTAAAAGGGGGAATTTTAAACCTAAGAAGATAAATTTTAAACAAATATGGAAATTAAATAAAAAAAATTAATTTTCATAAAAAATCTAATTTTAAACAGAATAGTTAACTTTATAACCGTAAAGATTTTTTTAAACAAGAACAATCATTTTCTACTTTAAAGATGAATTTGAAGCTGAAAAAAGTACATTTTCAACAGAATGGAAACACTGCGTTTTCAGTTTAAAAAAAATTAATTTACTCAGAAAATTATAAATTTTCATTCGAAAATCAGCAGTTTTTTTCAATAAAAAAGGATACGTTTTTTAAAAAATGTTGAATTTTCAACGAAATTATAAAATTTATGACTAAAAAGATAATATATATATATATAAATTTAGGACCTTAGCCTTAAATCCAAATAATAAACTTTTAATAATATAGTTTAATTTTTATCTGAGTAGATACATTTTTATCTGAGTAGATACATTTTCTATTAAAAAAGATGAAATTTCAGAAAATTATTAAAATTTTTCTTCAAACAAATGAATCTTCAACTAAAATAGGTACCCTTAACAACAAAAATTATTTCTTAAGAAAGTGATTCAATCTTATCCTTTAAATAAAATAGTTGAATTCTCAAGCAAAGAAGAATAATTTTGTAACTAAAAGTTGCATTTTTATTTTAAAAAATATAATTTCTACTGAAGCAGAAATATCATAAATATGTCAGCAAGATAATTTAAAAAAAGTTGTTGAATTTTCTGTTCAAGAAGGTTTCAGTGGACTTTTTACGATCAAAATATGAATTTTCAATCATGAAGTAAGTTTCTTTGAAAAAAATTTAATTTTTAATCCAAAAAGACGAATTTTTATCCAAAAAAAATTAAAAATAATTAATTAATTATTGATAGAATTTTTAAACGAAAATATTACTTTTCAGCAAAAATTTAATTTTTCACGAAACTGGAAAAATGGAAAAATTACATTTTCATTTTTTTTAACTAGTAGTTGATTTTTCATCCAAAAAAGATGCCAGTTTACTTTTTGACACAAAAATATGACTTTTTTAAGTAAATAGTTAAATTTTTAACAAAAAAAAACCAATTTTTTAACAGAAAATTAAATTTAGAATAAAAAAAGATGCCTTTATTAAAAAATTTTAAATTTTCAACGAAATACTAAAATTTATGACTAAAACGACAATTTTAACGAGAAATTTTTTGGAAATAGATACATTTTCAGTTAAAAAATTAATTTTTAAACAAAAAAAAAAGCTTTTTCACTCAACACTTAAATACTCAACTAATGAATTTAGCCTAAAATCAAAATACTAAATTTTTATTATTGCAGATTACCTTTTACCCAAGTAGTTAAATTTCCTATTAAAAAAGATGAAATTTCATCAAATTAGTTCAACGTTTTCTTAAACAGATAAATCTTGAACTAAAATAAGTAATCTTAACAACAACAAAAATTCTTTCTAAAAAAGTGATTAAAATAAATCTTTTAAATAAAAAAGTTGATTTCTCAAGCAAAGAAGAATAATTTTGTACTAAAAAACTGCATTTTTATTTAAAAAAATTCAATTTCTATGGAAGCAGAAGAATTTTCAAATCAACAAGATAATTAAAAAAAGTTATTGAATTTTCTGTTAAAGAAGGTTTCAGTTGACTTTTTACTATGAAAGTATGATATTTTGACCATAAAATAAGTTTCTTTAAAAAAAAATTTTTTTAATCCAAATAGACGAATTTTATTTAAAAAATTTTAATTACATTTTTTATTAATTTAATTTAATTAAATTTTTTATTGAAAAATTTATTTAAAAAACCTTTTAACAATGTTGTTGAATTCGCTACCAAATAAATGCATTTTTATAAAAAAATGAAATTTCTCTCAAAACAGAAGAATTTTAATTTAAAAAAAATTTTCAAAAGAATAGTTAGATTTTCATTTTAAAAAAATATTTAAGTTGACTTTTTAAGGTTTCAATTAAAAATGGCGGATTTTTTCAACCAAAAAAGAGAAATTTAGAAAAAAAGTTAAATTTGTATTCAAAGAAGATTACACTTTATTTTCCAACACCAAAATAAGAATTCTAAACAATAAGTTAATTTTTGACTAAATAGTTAAACTTTTAACGAAAAAATATGAACTTTTAACCAATTTGTTAAATTTTATTCAAATATTTGAATTATAGTAAAAAAAGAGAAAATTTTACTCAAAAAGGTAAATTTTCAAATAAAAAAGGCAAATTAAAAGAAAAGAGTTAAGTTTTTGTAGAAAAAGATTTAAATTGACCTTACAAAATAAAAATACGAATTTTAAACAAAAAGTAAATTTTCTGGCAAAAAGAAGATACATTTTTGTGTAAAAAGGGGAATTTTAAACCTAAGAAGATAAATTTTAAACAAATATGGAATTTAAATTAAAAAAAATTAATTTTCATAAAAAATCTAATTTTAAATAGAATAGTTAACTTTCTAACCGTAAAGATTTTTTTTAAACGAGAACAATCATTTTCTACTTAAAAGATGAATTTCAAGCTGAAAAAATTACATTTTCAACAGAAAGGAAAAACTGCGTTTTCAGTTTAAAAAAAATTAATTTACTCAGAAAAATGTAAATTTTCATTCAAAAATCAACAAATTTTCAACAACACAGTTTATATTTTCAACCAAAAAGATAATTTTTCAAACAAAAAAAAATTAAAAAACATAAATTTAAATCTAAGGACGATAATTTCTTAACCAAAAATAGAATTTAATTTTAAAACATTATTTTCATAAAAAACGAATTTTGTTAAAAAATTAATTAACGTTTAAGACCAAAAATTTATTTTTATACAAGAATAATAAATTTCTGCTAAAGAAATCAATTCTAAGCTGAAGAAAAGTAGATTTTTAAAGAAAAAATGGAATAGCTGCATTTTCAGTTTGAAAAATTAATTATCAACAATAAAAAGAAATCTTCAACAAAATCGTTAAAATTTTCATCATAAGAAATGAATTTTTAGTAATAATAGGTGAAATTTTAAGAAAAAATGTAAAAGATGAATTTTAGAAATTTTTAGAAAAAATTGTTTAAATATAGTTTAAAATATTTTGAAGAAGATTTTTCGAATGAATAATATTTCGTAAAATCAACCTGGCATTAGGAGTTATTTTAATTACAAATAATCCACCTTAATACTCTCAAATAGTGAACTTAAGTAAGGTAAATGGTTATTTAAACTATTTTACTTAAAAATATTTGTTTAGAAGTTTAATGTGATAATTATAATAATAAATTATTATTATTTTAATAGGAGTATTTATTTTTATTTTCAAGGAAAAATAAAAATGCTTGAAATATCTCAAACAGCCAGTGCTGATGTTGTGAATAAAAAAATGAAATTAAAAACTAAAATGTTATCTTGAACAAAAATTTTAATTTTAACGAAATTCAAATTTATATATTTCAAAAAATCATCAATGGGATAAATAAATTTTATTTTACACACATTTCTAATATAAGTTTATATGTCACAAATGTAATATTATTATATGTTTAAAAAACATTTCAAATAAAGTATTTTATTACCTTTTCTATTTGACATATTCAATTTGATTAAAAAGAACTTATTCCCCTAATTTCCGTATGTGAAACCTGGGCTAACTTGGCACATGGGGTAATGTGTCACATGGGGTAAAGTGTCACACAATCTATCCTAGAACTGCTGGCCCACGCAGTTCTCGTAATCATTAAACCACGACTCGCTAAATCGAGAGTCGGGTGTACTTGTGAAACAAACTTTTAATTTTTTCTTTTTTGTGCATTTAACAAATGTTTGTTCACCTCTGCCGCCTGCATCAAAAATCTCAATCACGTATTTTTTGAACCAAATCTTTCAAATCAAATCAAGAAATATTTATTTTTATTTTTAAGGAAAAATAAAGATGCTTGAAATATATCAAACAGTCAGGGCTGATGCTGTGACCAAAAAAATAAAATTAAAACCTAAAATGTTAAATTGTACAAAAATGTTCATTTTAATGAAATGGAAATTTATTTATTTTAAGAAATCATCCATGTGATAAATGAAACTTTTTTCATACACTTTTCTAATATAAGTTTGTTGGTCACAAATGTAATATTATTATATATTTAAAAAACATTTCAAATCAAGTATTTTAATAACTTTCCTATTTGACATATTCAATTTGATTGAAAAAAAATTATTCCCCTAATTCCCCTATGCGGAACCTGGGGTAATTTGGTACATGGGGTAATGTTCCACATGGGTTAATATGTCACATCGGGTAATGTGTCACATGGGGTAACGTGTCTCATGGGGTAACGCGTCACATGGGGTAACGTGTCACATAGGGTAACGTGTCACACAATGTATCCTATAACTGCTAGCCCACGCAGTTCTCGTAATCATTGAATGGCGACTGGCTAAACCGAGAGTCAAGTGCACTTGTGAAACAAAATTACTAATTTTTTCTTTTTAAAGCGTGTAAAAAATTTTGTTCACATTTATCTTTAAAAATGTAACATTCTGCATCAACCTCTGCCGCCGACATTAAAAATCACAATCACGTATTTTTGGAACGGCCTTGATGTCTTGAAGTTAATTTTATTAAATTCAGAGTGATCACTAATATGTGTGCCTTTAACGATAACGAATGATTGTCATCATTCCCCACTTAAAATCATCATCCACATGCACATAGTATAGTCTGGTACATATACTCGTATATGTACATATATAGGCAGAGGCATTTCGAGGGATCGATCGAATAACAGTCCCTCGTCTATTTGCGTATTCCACCTAATTAATGCCATTCAATTCGGCAGCTCGGTATGCTGTTCCCCGCGGCTCTGTACACTCTGATCTCCGTTTCGAGAATCGGTTTGAACGCGATTGAACGCCCAGCCGAATCTCAAGGGTCTTTTCTCATCTTGTATCCGTTCCGTTATGACACGCATATTACCAAACTACACGTGGTACGTGCCAATTCCACAACTTTGGCAGATCGTGATGTATCACTCTAACACGTTTCTGATGTGAATACACATTGTAATTAGGGGAAAGACCCACGGGAAGATGGAGCTCGTGATCATGATCGAGCTTATTATTATCTCTATCACTAAAGAAAGATCGTACATATCGAAAAGCAGTCGAAATGTTCCTTATATAATAACCAGCAAAATTCTCACCGCTTGTGAGAAACAACCAGTGCCGCGCTAATAATTAGCGTTGCCCCAAGTGATATTTAATTTTCTTATTTCAACTTTGAATTTTTTTGACATGTTTCATTTTAATATTATATTTTAACTATCTCATTTAATTATTTTTCATGTTAAGAATATTTAATTTAATTTGAATTTATTTTGAATTTATCAGATTATATACGCGTAGAAGCCCCAAAAATTAATTTTGTTAGTTATAGAAAAAGATATTTAATTTATTTTTGTCTTTTTCCTACTCTTGAAGTTTAAAGGTAAAAAGTCAAATATTTTTTTAGGTATTAAACTATTTGGCAGAAAATAAGCTATCTTAAAATTCAAGTTCAAGATATTTGAATGAGATTAAAATCAAATTTAAAAACCCTTGTTTCAACGTCCAATAATTTGGACAACCACCACTAAATGTTTCCATTGCAATCTGAAAAAAACTCTTCTCTTCTTCTCCTTTCCTTATAAAAAAAGAAAAAAATTCTGTTTTTACATTTGGAAAAAAAATAAAAAAGAGAATGAGCGCCGAAATGTTGGTGATTATTTTTGCTAAATGATTTTTGACTGTAATTTTTCATTCCTCCTTTTTTCCCAAATGTAAAAACGAAGTTTTTTCATTTTTTTTTTTGGGGGGGGGGGGGGAAGGAGAAGAAGAAAAGATTTTTTTTAGATTGCAATGAAAACATTTTATGGTGGTTGTCCAAATTTTGTCGTTAAATTCTTGATTTTATTTTCAGGAATTTTTTACATTAACTTGATTATTGGGCGTTAAAAAAAGCTTTTTAAAATTTGATTTTAATCTCATTTAAATATCTTGAATTTTATTTTGACTTACTTGAATTGGAAAAAATTTCTATTTTAATTTTGTTTATAGCTAGTTATATTTTATTTTTTATTATACTTTTATTTTATTTTAATTTAATTTAATTTTATTTTATTTTTATTTTATTTTTATTTCACTTTTATTTTACTTTTATTTTATTTTTGTTATTTTTTTTCATTTTTTTTTATTTTATTTTATTTTTTTCTTGATAAGGGTGCTGTATGGGGCCCGGTCGATACTACACATATCGATACTACGCATTATATGAACTATACACATTAAGCGAAAACGTCGAGTCTACACATTAAAGTCTACACATTTAAGGTTCGACGATTAACTCTACAACTTT
>JAAAKG020202362.1:7813-19522 GCA_010014905.2 Druon quercuslanigerum
TTCTACGATTTCAGCCGATTTCTTGAATTCCTTGAATTCAATTAATTCCTTGAATTCCATTTATTCCGTGAATTTTATGAATGGCATAATCTTTCAATTTCGCGAATTTCGCGAATTCCGTAATTTTTTGAATTCCTTAAAGTCCGTGAATTCCATGAATTCGGTGAATTCATTAAATCCAGGGCATTCTACGATTTCAGCCGATTTCTTGAATTCCTTGAATTCAATTAATTCCTTGAATTCCATTTATTCCGTGAATTTTAAGAATGGCATAATCTTTCAATTTCGCAAATTTCGCGAATTCCGTAATTTTTTGAATTCCTTAAAGTCCTTGAATTCCATGAATTGCGTAAATTTCATACATTTCGGGAGTTCCCTAAATTCCATGAATTCCGTGAATTCAGGAAATTTAGTGCATTCCGCGATTTAAGCGAATTACTTTGATTCTATGATCCCTAAAGTCCTTTGAATTCCATGAATTTCGTGAATTTCTTGAATTCCATGAATTCCGTAAATTCAGCAAATCCAGTGCATTCTGCGATTTCAGCGTCTTTCTTGAATTCCGTGATTTCAGTGAATTACTTGAATTCAACAAATTTCGTGAATTCCGTAAATTCCGTAAATTCCGTAAATTCCATAGATTCCGTAAATTTATTCAATTCCATGAATTTCGCCAATTACTGGAATTCCTTTAATTAAATTTATTTCCTTGAATTTCCTGAATTCCGTGACTTCTTTTAATTTTGTGAATTACGTTAATTTCTTGAATTCCATGAATTCTGCGGAATCCGTGACTTCTCTGAATTTCATAAATTCCGCAAATTTGGTGGATTTCATGAATTCCTTTATTTCCATAAATTTCGTGGATTTTATAAATTTCTTGAATTCCGGGAATTCCCTGAATTCCTTGAATTCCCCGAATTCCTTGAATTATACCTAATTTTTTCACTACACATACTTTTTTTGCCGAGATCGAATCTAGTTAAAAAAAGTCAAATCGTCATCAGGATAAGTAAAATACATAAAAATCAAAAATAGTTTTGGCATTTCGTGTATTGCCCATTGCGACAGGGGCACTCCGCAAATTGACCAAGGACGCCTCGGGCGAAGCCCGAAGTAAAGAAGTGTTTCGTACATTGCATAATTTTCCTGGCCTATATAATGCCTAGGGATTATATATATTACCGGTTCATATACTTTGCCTGTAACAGATAGACACTTGATCTCGAATAATTTTTTTTATTATTTTGATAATGGTAATTGGAGGGTGTGAGGGAAGATGTTCAGAGAACCAATAATTGAGCGATGCTCGTAAAATCTTCATTACACCCCGCCGCTCTAATAAAATAGTCCACAACTAATCTCCAGCCCTCATTTCGATTTACCCCATTTTCGCTCAAGGGGGGTAACAACCACCGGCGCTCGTAGGCTTTCCAGCCAGTCGATGGATCGAGGAAGAGGATGAAGAGGAAGAGAGAAAAAGAGAATAGGGGGTTGAATCGACGAGTAAAACAATCATGTCATCGTATTTGGCTACCGCGTCGTAAAACAGGGTCTTTTACAATTTTTCACCCTGCCATTTTACGCGTTATTTTCTTGTCCATTTAAACGAGACACTTTTAATGCTCTCATTATTATCACCCTGCATAGGGTCAAGTTGCCACTTTTGTCTCTTTCTACCCTTGTCCATGTTTATGCCTGTTACAATCGATTTTTCCAATTCAGTTACCAGGTTTTGTATCCCTTGATTAAAGTGGGAAGTCAGAAAAAGATTGAAGATGCGAAATTGGATGACACATATGACATATTCCGATAATTCCCTGAATTCTGTAAATTCTTAGAATTCCCTACATTTCACGAATTCCTTCATTTCCATGATTTCTGCGAATTCCGTGAATTTCACAAATTTCATGAATTTATAAATTCCCCTCACGTCGCTGACTGAGCAAGAGCGCTGTGTGGAGCCTTGCGAGTGGAAGCCTGTTAGTCCGAATGAGAAATAAAATACCAAACATAAAAGTGTTCTAATTTTGCAATCAGCCATTATCATTATCATTATATCATCATAAAAATGTTTAATTGAAAATCCATCTGTTTAAAAAAAAAACAATCTTTTCTAGATAAAGGTTTAATTTAACCAGTAGAAAATTATCGTTTCTTTAAATTCCTCTGTTTCAGTACAAAATTATCTTTATGTATAAAAAAGCAAACTTTTTTTTAAAAATGTATCCTTGTTTGAAAAAAAATCGTCTTTTTGGATTGAAAATTCATTTTTCTGTCGTAGATACTTATTTCTTGTGAATTAGGGAATCTATTTGCTTATTATTTTATAACCTTCCCATAAAGGCAGAGGTGCGAGAATTATGGTACAAGCTTATGTGAGGATTTTTTTAAATTTCGGAAGATACAAAGATAAATGAAAGGTGACAGACCGGAGGATTTTTATTTGATCGCGAACAACCTGCTCGTATTACCCTCTCCACTCGACTTCCCCTCTCGTTGCTGGCTGAGCGAGAGCGCTGTGTGAAGCCTTGCGAGGGGGAGCCTGTTAGCCCGAATGAGAAATAAAATACCAAACATAAAAACGGTCTAATTTTGAAATTAGCCATTTAAAAATATTATTTTCGGTATATACGTTTTTTGCGATTTCAACGAAATGTCAGTTGCAATCAAAAGATTATGGATTTTTCGGTAGTATAGTTGAAAGTGCAACAGTTTATTCTGTAGAAAATTCGTCTATTGACAATGCAACTGCTAAATTTTATTAAAAACTTATCTGTTGAAATTTGTATAACGTTCGTGTGTTGTTAAATAAACTGTGCAATTTTAGAATTTTGCAATTTTGGAATTTCAACAGAATGTATGAATTTGTACACAATTATTTATTAAAAATTTTTTTAAATAGTGGAAATTTTATCCAGAAAGGATTTCTATTCTCTTTCGAACCCCAAATTATTAAATTTAAACAAAAAGTCAACTTTCTAACATATCGTTAAATTTTCAACAAAAAAGCAGAATTTACAAAAAAAACGATTGCATTTTTATCCAAGAAAGATAAAATGTCTGCTAAGCAGGTGATTTTAAAAATAAAAATGAAGCTTTAAAAAAATTATTTAAATTTGTAAGCGAATAAAAGCTTTTTTTATTTAGAAAAGATGAAATTTTTTTTAAAACAGATTGATTTATTGAAAAAAAATCTTTTTAAAAATAGTTAAATTTCAAATGTAGAACTAAAAAGATTATATTCAGGAGAAATTTTTTGCGAATTTACAAAAATTACGTTCGTGAGAAAAGGACCCCTTCCGCCATACAGTAACAAAATGTCCTTCCCCCCCCTGGAGCTGTTACGTAATTTAAGTATGGTCCCTTTGTATCTTTCGGAACTTTTGAGAATCCTGATATAAGGTTCTTCCACTATACTCACGGGCAGCATTCATTTGATCGCGGTCAACCTGATCGTCTTCCCTCTCCACTCTACTTCCCCTCACGTCGCTGACTGAGCGAGAGCGCTGTGTGGAGCCTTACGAGCGAGAGCCTGTTAGTCCGAATGAGAAATAAAATAACAAACATAAAAATGGTCTAATTTTGCAATTAGCAATTTAAAAATATTACATTTAAAATACATTTTTTTGCGATTCCAAGGATTCCACAGATTTTAGTTTATTATTGTGAGAAATATCACACTAAAATTATAAAGTTGCAACCAAGCAAGAATTATTCTTAGTTAAAAAAATTAATTAAAAATTTATCAACATTTTATTTATTATTAGTCTTTTTTTTAAAGAAAAATATTTTTTTTTGAAAATGTGTCTTTTTGATTTAAATGCAAGTATTTGGTTGTGAATTAAACAAGCTTGTTAAAAAGTAATTATTTATGGTTATTAATTCGACTATTGAGCAGAAAATTAACTTATTTTATTCTTATTTTTCTGCTGGAAAGTTTAGCAGAAATTACATCTTTCTAGAATAAAAATGCAATTGTTTTTTTTTTAATTCTCCTTTGCTGTTGAAAAATTACTCAAATCCTTTCTGGATAAAAATTCCCCTAAA
Organism: Druon quercuslanigerum; assembly: GCA_010014905.2. Classification (NCBI taxonomy): domain Eukaryota; kingdom Metazoa; phylum Arthropoda; class Insecta; order Hymenoptera; family Cynipidae; genus Druon; species Druon quercuslanigerum. The sequence goes on from JAAAKG020202362.1 coordinate 11,864, forward strand.
AAAATTTTAATTGAAAATCCATCTGTTTTCAAAAAAATCCATATTTTCCAGATGAAGGTTTAACTTAAACAAAAAAATATCGTTTTTTTAAATTCATCCTTTTTTGAAAAAAATCGTCTTTTTAAATTCAAAGTTCATTTTTCTGTCGTAGAGACTTATTTTTTGTTTAAAAATTCATATTTTGATCGTGAAATGTTAACTAACATTTGTTTAAACATAAAATTAAATTATTTTGTAAAAATTCGTATTTTTCGTTTAAAATTCAACTATTTCTGTTAGTAAGGAACCTGCTTATTTAAAAATTTAATTATTTTGTTAAAAAAATGTTTCTTCGTTTAATTTGTTGTCTAAAATCCTGGTATTTGACTGTTGGTTAAAATTAGTAAAAAAAGAAATGTTTTCTGTTGAAAATTAAACAAATTCATTTTTTTAAATTATTTTTTTAACGCGAAATTAATTTATTACATTTTTATTTGAAAATTTATCTTTTTTAGTTGAAAATTTAACCACTTTGTTAAAAAAATATCTTTTTTTAGTTAAAAATTAAACTAATTAATTAAAATTCAAACTTTTTCATTAGAATATTCATGTTTTTTTTAATAATTTGTCCTTTTTTGTAGAAAATTAATCTTCTTGGTTTACAAATCAACATTTGGATAGAAATTTGTCTTTTATGGTAAAATTCAATTGTTTTTTATTTTAAAAAAATCTTCTTTGTTCAAATAACAACCAATAAATTTTGTAATAAAAACCCATTGTTTTAGTTTAAAAATTAAACATCTTTGAATTACTATGTTGAGACTTCGCTTTTTTGAATTGAAAATAAATCGTTTTTTTGTTCAAAATTGATTTTTTTAGCACAGAAATTCAACTCAATGATTGAAAATTTGTTGTTTTGTTAAATAATTAATTTAAAAAATAAAAAAGTTATGAATTAAATTTATATCTTTAGTTGCAGATTCAATTGTTTTGTTGAAATATAACTTTTTGCACAAAAATCCATTTTTGGTTAAAAATTTATTTTTGTTAGCTTAGAAATTTAACTCTATGGTTCAAAATTTTAAACTAATTTGTTAAAAATTGGTGTTTTTATTAAAAAATAATAATTTAAAAAAAGTAAAATTCAATTAATTAAATTTGTTATGAAATAATTACATTCATATTTTTGGCAAATTAAACTAGTTGGTTGAAATTTAATCTTTTTTCACAAAACTCGTTTTTCTTTTCATTTTAAAATTATAATATTCTTTTAAATTTAACTTTTTCATTTTTGGTTATTTATTGCTCTAATTTCAGTTTAAAGAAACAACTTTTTTGTTGAAAATTTATATAGTTTGTTAAGAATTCATCCTTTTTGGTAGAAAATTCAAGCACTTGGTTTAAAATTAATTTATTTTCTTCAAAATTTATTAATTTTCTTTAAAATTGATTTATTTTGTTTAAAATAAATTCATTTTGTTAAAAATGTATGTTATTCAAAATTTATTTGTTTTGCTCAATATTTTTTTTAAACTCATTTTTTCAATTTAAAATTTAAATTTATCTTTTGAAAAATATGAAAATTCGATTAGTTCCAGTTTTCTTCAAAAAGATGCAAAAATTCACATTTTCCAAAAAAGTCGAAAATAGTTTTACGATCCAAAACCCTAATCCTGGATAATCAGGGTTGCACTCTTTCGTCTCCTCGGCTCGTTAGTAGTAGAGCTTTCTGCAAGTTAAATAATTAACATTTTGGTTAGAATGTACCTCTGGTTCTCCACCCCCCCTCCCCCCACCTCACCCACTCACACGTTCTGTATATATAGACTGTTCCCTAGTGCACCCCTGTAACACGAACCCCAGTTAGTCCAGTGCTGTCCACTATACTCGGTGACTAACCCCCCCCCCCCCAAACCTCAAGACCACCAAGCTAGAGCCCAGCTTGCATGGCGTGCCTATTGCCCGTTATACCAAGGGCGGATCCAGAAAGGGGCCATTTGGATGGTTGCCCCCACCAAGGAATTTAAGAAACTGAATTTAAAATTTGAAAATTTTGTATATCAGATCAATAGTTTGTCGGGGAGCATTGGCTCTGGCCGGGGTTCGATTCCAGCCGACTTTACTTTTTTTTATTTCTCTGAATGAATCAGTATTTTAGATAGATTTTTTTCGGAAGAAAATTTAAATAGTAGAATACAATTTTGACCCTTCTTCAACCCTCTGTCTTACATATTTGAATACTAAAAAAAGAAATATTTACTCATTTTTAATCAAGACGATTTTTTTCTACAAAAAAAAAAATATTTTTAACCAAATAGTTTAATTTTTGATATAGAAGGTTAATTTTCTACTGAGAAACACGAATTTTCAACAAATTATTTAAATTTTTAACTAATTAGTTAAATTTTTAATTAAAAAGATTAATTCTTGACCAAAATAAATTTTCTATAAAAAATATAAATTTTAACCCAAGAATGTAAAATGTATATTTTCAACGAAGAACTTTAATTCGCAACTATAAAAAAATTAATTTTCAGAAAAATAATTCAATTTTTCAAAAACAAAAAAAGATTTCGAAGAAAAATACAATATATGAATTAGTGTACAGTATTTTGTGATTATTATTATTTTAACAAAGTACTTGAATTTCGAACTCAAAAAAAATGTATTTGCAAACAAAAAGTGGAAATTTCAACTAAAAATGTTATAATTAAATTTTCAGTAAAAAAAAACTAATTCCTACCACAAAAAAACGAATTGTTTACCCAGGTTTACTCAAATAAAAATAAATGTTTATCACCAAAAAAGAAAATTATTTAACCAGTTGAAATCAAATGGAAAAAACTAACTTTTAATAAAATAGTTTAATACTAAAAAAATGAATTTTCTACCAAATTTAACAAAAAATGGAATAGCTACATTTTGAAACAAAAAATATTACTATTAAAAAAATTCTTACATAATAATTAAATTTTTTAATAAATTTAATGTTCAAAAAAAAGTTAATTTGCAGCCAAATAGTTTAATTTGCGACTAAATTATTGACTTTTTGAACTTAAACGGACGAATTTTTTTATAAAACAGGCAAATTTTTATCTCAAACATATGGATTTTTAACAACAAAAAAAGAAAAAGTTAAATTTTCAACTAAAATTATCATTTATTTCACTTTTCACAAAAAATTTGTTTTTAACAAAAACTTTAATAGTTAGTATTTCAAAAAAAAAAAAGATTGTAATTTTAAATATAAAATAGTCAAATTTAGGTTAACAATTAATTTTCAAACAAAAATAAAATAGTTTAATTCCCAGAAAAGGAAATTCTCAGAAAAAAAGGAATTTTTAGCAAAATAGTTAAATTTTGAACCAATGAAATTAATTTCGAACTAAAATGATTTAAATGAAACAGTTATATTTTAATGTTTTTAAATTAATTTCGATAACAAATAGGAATTTATCAACAAAATACGCCCATTTTTCATCAAATAGTGGAATTTTCAGACCAAAAATATAGAATTTGAACAAAAAAAGTTAATTTCCAACATAATACTAAAATTTTCAGTTTCAAAAATAATTTTGTTAATTCACAAATGTTCAAGAAAGTAGCTAAACTCTTAACCGAGGAGATGGATTTTCAATTTAAAAAGATGAATTTTCAAACAATTTGATGTTAATTTAATTTAATTTAAATTCCTCTGTTTGAGTACAAAATTATCTTTATGTATAAAAATGCCACTTTTTTTAAAATTCATCCTTTTATAAAAAAAAAATGTATTTTTAAATTGAAAATTCATTTTTCTGTCGTAGAGACTTATTTCTTGTTTAAAAATTCACGTATTTTTTGTTTAAAATTTAACTATTTCTGTTGATTAGTAACCTGCTTATTTAAAAATTTTATTATTTTGATTACAAAATATTTCTTTTTTTAATTTGTCTAAAATGCAGGTATTCGATTTTTGGTTGAAATTAGTAAAAAATTTATGTTTTCTGTTGAAAACTAAACAATTGGTTTTGTTTTATAATTATTTTCTGAACGCAAAATTCATTTATTACATTTTTATTTAAAAATTTATCTTTTTTAGTTGAAAATCGAACCACTTGGTAAATTAAAGTACTTGATTAAAAATTCGAATTTTTTATTAGAATATTCATTTTTTTATAATTTGTCCTTTTTTGTAAAAAATTTATCTTCTTCATTTATAAATCAACATTTGGATAGAAATTTGTCTGTTAAAAAAAACTTTTTTTGTTTAAATATCAACAATTAAATTTTGTATTGAAAATCTATTCTTTTAATTTGGAAATTGAATACCTTGAATAAAAATTAAACTACTTTGTTGAGACTTCACTTTTTTTAAGTGAAAATAAATTTTTTTAATCGAAAATTTAACTAATCCATTTTTTGAATAAAATTCATTGAGTTAGCTCAGAAATTCAACTCTTTGGTTGAAATTTTGTTGTATTGTTAAAAAAATTAATAAAAAAAAATAAAAAAGTGATGAATTAAATTTATTATTATTTAATTATATTTATATCTTGTTGCACGAAACTCTTTCTTTTTCAAAATAAATTTTTTTCGGACAAAACTATTCCATTTTTGTTTAAAAAATCGATTCTACATAATTGGATTTCCTATCAAATTTTAAAATTTCTTAAATAAAGAAAAAATCTTATGCAGAATAGATGAATTTTTTACAAAAAACGACGAATTTTCAACAAAAAATTGAATTTTATTCAAGTTTCAAGTTAAACCTCACCCTTCACAATTTCCCCTCCCTTAATTTAAATAATTTCTCCTACTATCCCACCATTAATTTTCCATAATATTTCCTACTTCCCCTCCCCTCATTTATCTTTATTCCCCTCCCCTTTTTCCTCATTTTCTCTCGCCTTTCTTCCCCTTATAGCCCTCTTTTAAATTTCCTCTCAAATTCCTATTTCCCCTTTCCTCACTTTTCCTACCCTCCCCTTTTTCTCCTCATTTCCTATCACATGTCTTCCGCAAATTCCCCTCTCTAAATTTCCCCTCACTTTCCTACTTTCCCACCCCTTATTTTCCATAATTCCTCTCCCCTACTAAACCCTCACTTCCCCTTCTTGAAAAAGTACGACCCACAGACGAAATTTACCGCCTTATTATATTCACTATGAAATTTTTTTTTAAATCATTGAGGGGGGGGGGGGGGGCGTTCTGCCCCTTTTACATGAAACCGTTGAAGAAAATTGATAATTGCCCCTCTTGAAAAATTGTCTGAATCCGCCATTGTGTGATACTGCAACTATACGGCCACATACCTAAAATATACAGTCCACTAGAACTCCGCTGCAAATACTCGCCGAAGTGGATGACAGGGGCTGTTGAGTAGTTGGGCGGGGGTGGTGGGGGGAGAAAAGCACCAACTACCCCAGGTTGTACCACCCACCCTTTACGCGTCACTACGCTGAAAGGTAGTCAAGGTACCTACATGGATAGAGGAGTGGAGATAGGAGGTGAATGTATACGTCAGCTGGACTCACACGTCCAAAAGTGCATTGTGCTAATGTCCTCGGGCCAGTGCATTGTTAAATAATAATGCAATTTTCAGCATCTCTAAAGGGATGGCAAAGTTGTAGTAGAAAGGTAGAATCAATTTCAGGATTTGGTAATGTTTTGTTTGCTGACACTAAACTGAGATGAATTAGGAAGACATCTAATAAAAACACCCCTAATTTGTATCATCATTGATCATTGATTCATCTGAAAATTTTGACAAACCTGAAATGAGGTTATTCCAATCTTTCCACATCTGTATCTGCAACAGAGGATTATAAATGATTAAACCCAGTAGATGAACAACTTTGATGATATCCTGCTTTGTATCACTAATTGGTTGAATTCCCCTTTCTTGATCAGATGTGATCTTTGATTCATCTTAAACTTTTGGAAACCCTGCTGTGATCTGGTACCTACTTGTGTCTATTTTGAAAGAAAGATTATAGAAAATTGAACCGATGGATTACATAAGGTAGATGACATTCTTATCCGTGTCATCAATCCTTGATTGGCTTTCCTAATTTAGATCATTACCAGTCTTTTGTTTATCCGAATTTAGCGAAAAACCTAACAAAAGGTTGTTCCAATTTTTTCAGACCTGTATCTCTAACTAAAGATTCAAAAAAAAATCAATAGATGCCTCAAGCTAGATGTCATCCTACTTTGCATTATCAATTGGTTAAATAGCCTACTATGCATCATCATTCGTCTTTCATTCATCCGAAACATTAGACAACCCTGAGCTTTGTTTTAATGATTGACTTTTTTGATTTAAATGATAATCAGCAACCTTAATTTAACTAAAACTCTCGACTTTCTTTCTAATGGAAGATTATATAGTATTCGACCGGCAAATCATCAAATTCAATGATGACCTACTTTGGATCGTCAATTTATTTAATTGCCTACCATGTTTCATTATTTATGTTTGACTCATCCGGAACTTTTAAACACCCTAACACTTGGTTGTTCTAATATTTTTGCACCTCTATCTCAGACACCTGAATCAAAACAGATAGGACATCCTAGTTTGCATCTTTTATCTGTATTTGGCTAATCCACTTTAATAGAGGTACAACATTAGGTAAAAAAAATAATGGAATAAATGCACTTGACCTGGAGAACAACTTCGATTTGGATCAAGGTAAGATCAGAACCTCAGACGACATCCTACTTTGCATTATCAACATTTGCTTGCTTTTCCTAATTGATAACATCATTGATCATTGATTCATCTGCAAATTTTGACAAAGCTAAAGTCAGTTTATTCCAATCTTCTTATACATATATCTGCAACAGTAGATTATAAAAGATTATTGCCAGTAGATTAACAACTTTGATGATATCCTGCTTTGTATTATTAATTGGTTGAACATCCCTGGTCTGATGTGGTACCTATTTGCGTTTATTTTAAAAGAAAGATTATAGAAAATTGAACCAATGGATCACACAAGTTAGATGACATTCTTATTGGTGTCATCAATCTTCGATTGACTTTCCTAATTTGGATCATCGCCAGTCTTTTGTTCTTCCGAAATTAGCGACAAACCTAACAAAAGGTTGTTTCAATCAATCTTTTCAGACCTCTATCTCTAACTGAAGATTAAAAAAACAATTAACTGATTAAGTTAGATGTTTTTCTACTTTGCATTATCAATTGGTTAAATAGCCTACTATGCATCATCATTCGTTTTTCATTCATCCGAAACTTTAGACAACTCTGAACTTTGTTCCAACGATCTTGGAATCGTCTGAAAATTTGAGAACCATAACATAAGATTCTTCCCATATTCTTGAACCTCTATCTTAAACAGAATATTATAAAAGATTAAACATCTTTGATTGACTTTTTTGATTTAGACAATCAGCAAACTTTAATTTATCTAAAACCCTCGACGATCCTAACACCTCAAAAATTTCTTTTTAATGGAAGATTATAAAGTATTGGACCGGCAAATCATCAAGTTTAATGATGACCTTCTTTGAATCGTCAATTTATTTAATTGCCTACCATGTTTCATTATTTATGTTTGACTCATCCGGAACTTTTAACAACCCTAACACTTGGTTTTTCTAATATTTTTGCACCTCTATCTCAGACACCTGAATCAAAACAGATAGGACATCCTAGTTTGCATCTTTTATCTG
>JAAAKG020202373.1:0-81047 GCA_010014905.2 Druon quercuslanigerum
GAAAGTATTTGATATTAGGCGAAATAATAAGAACGAAATAAAATAACTGGTTGATGAACTCAAAAAAAAATTATCTGAAACGAATAATAAATCAGAAAGAGTTAAATTCTTAATTATGCTACCGATTAGTTGGAGAATTCGTCGCATACAAACTACGTTTGGCGTAGCATGCAGTATGACACACACTGCGAAAAATATTCATACTGCACATGGAATTGGTTCGTCGCCTAATCCCAGATTAGGGAAACGACTTTCGCAAGAGACGGAAACACGTGTCCATTGTTTTTATTATGACAACGAATTCAACCGAGACATACCTGGCCAAAGAGACTGAATATCAGAAAAAAGGATGGAAAACGTTCGCTGATGCAGAAGCGACTACTTTTAGGAAACCTAAAACAGCTATACGTCACATTTAAGGAAAAGCATCCTTCCTGCTATATCGGGTTTTCCAAATTTGCAGAATTAAGACCCACAGAGTGCATTTTGTCTGGCAGTTGTGGCACGCATTCAGTCTGCGTTTGTAAAATCCATCAGAATCGGTAACTGATGCCTACAATTTTGAAATTTTCTCAAAAGTATTCTACCACAATGTCTTAACTATCTAACACTATTATTTCCCCCAGTTAAAGGAAAATCGCTGATCTGGTTAACACCTCTAATATTCCTGACCTGAAACCTCTCAACTGTTTATTCAAGTACAGTTATTTTAATATTTGTATTTTTAGTCTAACTATAAATAATTACACTTCCAGCTAAGTATACTTGCAGTTAAGTATAATTCCAGTTTAAAATAGTTTCATACTTTGGGGTTTAGTTTAAAAATGCTAAATATCAACTAAATACCTACTGTTTTTATTGCTCAGACAATCTTAAATAAATAGCGTTAAAAAAGAAATAATTTTATTTTATATTAAAATCCTTTAAAAAAAATACAAATATCTATTGAAAAACAGTAATAAACAACTTCTATAATATTTAAAATAATTGGTTAGTTTAGTATAAGAAAATTCTTGTAATTTTTTTAAAGGAATAATTGGTAGATTTCATTGTTGAAGATAAAAATAAAACATATTGAGCAATTTGATATCATGAAAAGACAATTAGATTTTAAACAACAATGATTGCAAAATCTTCAAGATAAATCGTCTGTGAAAGATAAACTGGTTTTAAATGAAAGTATTCTTAGGTGAATATTCTCTCAGATAAGTTGCAATTTGTGGAACGCCTAAAGAAATTTCTAAAGTAAAAGATATATTATATAGTATTATATTCACCAATAGAATGGAAGATGGTCATCAAGAAGTATACTAGAATATAAACGATTCCCATATTTTTGGACTAGGGGCAAAATGAATAAATCGTTAATAAAGAATTTAGTTAAAAGTCTATCTGAAGAATCGTCTGGTGTTTTGATAATATTTATACATGTTATCTGAATCGTTACCTCGTTGACTATAAACGTCAAACTTGTCCTTCTGAGATACTTATATTTACTTTTCATAAATCAGTCCTGAGGAATAAATGTGATTACCTCAATCGCATCTACTGCGCGGAAAATATAGGGATTTTTTTTTAAAGTGTTTCGATGAAAATCGGAGACCAAACCAGATATTTTTTTAATGTAGCCCAAGCATCATCCTATTTTTAACAATATTTTAATGCTAACTACCAGCAATTTGAATTTTTTCCGTTTTAAAGGAAGTAAACAGCCCACCCATAAAAATTTCATGACAATTATCAGGATGATCAACCGTCACTGAATCCGAAACCGAGGTCCAGAAAACCCCAGATCTAATGCTAAAGTAAAAAACCGCAATGCCTTAAATAGCTTAGATTACAAGGTATTTTAAAGGTAATGTCGAAACCTTAACATTCTGGGATTATTTTGTACCTCAGATTCGATCTTAGCGACCAAAAAAATATATATTAAATATAGTCTGACTCCCGGTATCAAAAACCTATTGTGTGAAGATTTTTTGAGGTTATGTCAGAACCATGATATTCTGGGGTTTTTGAACCTCGGATTCAGACTCAGTGACCCCCAGAAACAGAGTAAACATGGTCTCACCTCTACATCAAGAAAAAGATGTTTTTTGTATCATCTTGTATAGCTCAAACAATAATAACTCCCTCCTTTCACTGTATTATCTTGTTAATTCTATCGCCCTCTCTCCTTTCTTCTACCTTCATCAAACACTTATTTGATAACTGTCCTTCATTGCCCTCACTTACCTCCCTCCTTTCACTGTATTATCTTGTTAATTCTATCGCCCTCTCTCCTTTCTTCTACCTTCATCAAACACTTATTTGATAACTGTCCTTCATTGCCCTCACTTACCTTCTTTTCGAAGTTCCATGCCCTCTTTCTCATTCTAATTTTAAATTTAACCCTTTAGTCAAGTCATTAGGTCGGAAAAAAGAATGAAATTCCCGAAAAAATTGGGACTACAATTTTTTAAAGAATGCTTAATTAAGGGGTCCTCTTTAACATACTTTAACATATTAAAAATTTTGCCACTAATAGGAGGGGGAACCTGGTTTTTATTTAAACATTTCCAAAATCACGTTTGAGTGGACGGATGATTCACATTGCATTTTAGAGGAAAATTTTCAACAGAAGAAAGAAAGAATAGAAAATTATAAGAAAATTTTGTAACAAAAATAATCCGCTATACTTAATAGGTGTCGAGTTATGGTACATTGAAGAGTCTCCACTGCGTACCTTTTTAGCTAATTGATTTACGAAAAAGTGGAGTTTAGTTTTTTGAAAATAAATCGTTTCAGGTTTAGTTTGCGTTGTTGATGCTAGAGGATGAAATAAATTTAACAAAAATCTGCGTATGCAGAAAAAAGAAAAAGTCTTTCAGCCTTATTAGTTGAGAAATTGCAAGGTGTCCAAAATTTCGTTTCTTTTTTTAATTTTTGAGCAAAAACGGAAAAGTTTTGTTTTTTGAAAATACCTCGTTTCCCTTAAGTACCACAACAAAATTCCTAAAAAATAAATAAAATTAGAGTCAATTTAACGTAAGCTCACAAATCAAAAGTATCCTAGACCTAATAGGTCACGAGATATGACCTTGGAAAGTGCACTCTTCCTGCATAGAGGCACCTGAGCGTACCGTAAAGTAGCACGACCATATTTCGACATTTTTGTCCCAAGTAAGTGTGTAACTTTCATAGGTAATGCATAATACGCTTTTTGTCATAAATGAATAAATAATTTTTTATAAAAATATCTTCCCTCAACCACTTTTGTGTACTTTTTTAGTACTTTTGTGGCAAAAAGTGATTGCAATTGATTAAAAATGTGTATAATATTTTTTTCACTGATGTTGATGATAAAAACAATTATATTAAAAATTTATTGTTTTTTGAAATAAAATAAAGATAAAAATTATTATTCAAAATTAACATTCACTTTTTCCACAAAAATACTAAAAAAGTACGCGTAGTTCTACTTTACGATAGGCTCAGGTGCCTCTATGCAGGAAGAGTTTACTTTCCAAGGTCATATCTCGTGACCTATGAAGGCTAGGACACTTTTTTTTTAATTTTCGCTAAATTGACTATTCTTTAATTTATTTCATGGAAATTTTATCGTGCTACTTGCAGGAAACAAGATATTTTCAAAATACAAAACTTTTCCTTTTTGTTCAAAAATTCCCCCAAAAAAGTGAAATTTTTGAAACCTCGCAATTCCAAAACTAGTCAACTTTGAGGGGTCATAACTTATGACCTATTAGAGCTATAAAATTGTTCTTTATTTGAAATCACAGGAAATTGAGTCTACTTCCACTTATCCGCAGAACGCTTTTCCTTAAAGTAATTAAGTAAAAAGGTACACTGTGTTTTTGAAACTTAGGTATTTTTCGCAGAAAATCGAAAAAAGTGGCGGCTTTTTAATGCTACATAACTCGAAACCTATTAGGGATAGCGGATTATTTTTTTTTGCAAAATTTTCCCATAATTTTATTCTCTCGCTTTCTTCTATTACACATAACTTAAAAAAAACCTTATACAATTTTTTTTCGAGTCCAGAATATCTCAGAATGTCAGGGTTTCGACATAACCTTCAAAATACCTCCTTATCTAAGGTATTTAACGCATTAAGGGTTTCAATTTCACATTAGCTCTGGGGTATTTTGGACCTCGGATTCGGATTCAGCGACCCCAAAAATATATACTAAACGTGATCTCACCTCCACACCCGGCAAAAGATACTCGTAAAAAATATTTATGAGGTTTTTTTCAAGTTATTTCAAAACCCTGACGTGCTGCAGTTTTTTAGACTTCTGATTGGAATCAAGGGATTCCAAAAACATATAATGAACATGGTCAGCCCTCCAGATCAGCAAAAAGATTTTTCAGCTTCTATTGTGTCCCCTAAGGGTTTAAATTTTTCTTGCCCCTTCTACCCTATCCTTTACATACCTCCCACATACTTACTTGGTGGTGGGAAGGAGACCTACAGTTTGAGGTGGGTTCCGAAATACCAAAAGCAACAGCCTTAAGTACTTAGAGAACCTTTTTCTCTAGAAGTACCGGTCCTACGACTCCCTTGCTAGGCTAGTGTTCACCGCATGGGCCACCAAGGCTCTTCTAGAATGCGAGGCGAGAATCGAACCCGCAAGACGACAGAGTAGGTCTAAGCCTGCGCTTTAACCCCCACGACCATCGTCCCACTTTTTTTAGCTCTGGGGTATTTTGGACCTCGGATTCGGATTCAGTGACCCCAAAAATATATACTAAACGTGATATGACCTCCACACCCGGAAAAAGATACTCGTAAAAAATATTTGTGAGGTTTTTTTAAAGTTATTTCAGATCTATGACGTGCTGCATTTTTTTGGACTTCGGATTCGGATTTAGGGATCCCAAACACATATAATAAACATGGTCTGACCTGTAGATCAGGAAAAAGATTTTTCTGTGTGTGGCTGGGTTATTGATAGAAAGATGAGCATCAATGATGAATTAAAATATAATATAGCCGAAGCGATCAATAAGACCATTACGAATAAGACCTCTTCCCCTCATCCTTGTTTTAGCTCATCGAGACGCTTCCCTCACTCTCACGCTGACTTCGAAATTCCGGTCAGCCGCTACCAATAGTGCCGCCAAAGAAATCGTAACTTTCATGGTTTTGAGAAAAGTCTTTTATAATATTATCGTTTGTGTGTGCAGTGAAAAGTTTATTTAAAGGTACATACCAGGGGTATTAGTTGAAGTTTGCCGGTTTTATTCATAGATGTCGCTAGAGATATGTATAAATTTCTATGATTTCGCATCTATGTCATACTTTTGTACCTTCAAAAATACACAATTCCATTCTGACAAAATAATAGCATCATAGCTGTTTACCTCAGTGAATATTTCGAGTTTCGTTCCAAGTAAATCGCATTTGCGGCATTCGTTGCTTTTCTTATTTCATCAAAAGAAAAAAGCAGTTAAAGCTCATCGATTGCTGGTAGAAACTCATGGTGAACATGCTCTAGTGATTAGAACATGCAAGACATAGTTTCGTAAATTTAAAAGTGGAGATTTTGATTTAACAGACAATGAACGTCCTGGTGCAGCGAAAAAGTTCGAAGACGAGGAATCGCAGGCGTTATTGGGTGACGACCCAACCCAATCGCAACAACAATTGGCACAAACACTAAATATGACCCGAGGAGCAATTTGCCAACGTTTAAAAGCGATAGGAGAAATCCAAAAGTATGGAAAATGAGTACCACACCAACTGAACGATAGACAAATGGAAAATCGAAAAACCATTTGTGAAATGCTGCTTGAATGCTTCGAAAGGAAATCTTTTCTGCATCGATTTGTCACGGGGGACGAAAAATGGATTTATTTCGAGAACCCGAAGCGAAAAAAACCATGGCTTTCACCTGGTGAGGTGGGCCCATCGACTCCAAGGACAAATCGCTTTGGCCGTAAGACAATACTCTGTGTTTGGTGGGACCAGTGTGGTGTGGTCGGCACTACTAGTAGCGGCTGACCGGAATTTCGATGTCAGCGTGAGAGTGGAGGAAGCGTCTCGATGAGCTCGAGCAAGGATGAGATAAAGTGGTCTTATTCGTAGCGGTCTTATTGATAGCTTCGACTATAATTGCTACAAGATGGTAAAAGAGGAAGGAGTTCCAAAGTATTGGAAAAGAGTTAGGGAGAGAGAAGACGTACCAGAATAACAAGATTTCGATTGGAAGTGAGATAAGGGAAGGAATGTTTTTGGAAAAGAAATTAAAACCAAGTTCAGAACATTTAAATGAAAGGAGGAATAATAGAAGTGTTTATGGATGCTTCTGATTCAAACATGGTTTAAATTTCAACTTAGTATAAAACAATTATTGGTTTTATCTTAATAATTAAATTTAGGTTGAATTCTCCTGCTACTGGTAGAACGTAGTGACGGTTGATCTTCCTGATAATTGTCAAAGAATTTTTATGGGTGGGCTGTTCACTTCCTTTAATGCAAAAGATAAATTCAAATTGTTGTTAGTTTGATTGAATTTCTGAAATTCGTTCCAAAAGAGCAGAGTCTACATGGTACTAAATTTTAAAATATTTTTAAAAATAGGGTGATGCTTGGACTTTATTTTCCGCAAAGTAGGTGCGATTGAGGTAATTATATTTATTTCTTAACATTGATTTATGAATAGTAAATTATAAGTATCTCAGAAAGACAAGTTTCGCACTTACAATAAACCACGTAACGATCCAGATAACATGTATAAATATTACGAAAGCACCAGAATATTCTTTAGATAGGCTTTTAACTAAATTCTTTATTAACGATTTGTTAACTTTGCCTTTAGTACAAAAATATGGGGATCGTTTATAATCTCGTGTTTATTGTGATGGTCATCTTTTATTCTATTGGTAAATATCATACTATATAATATATCTTCTATTTCACAATTTTCTTTAGGCGTTCCACAAACTACAACTTATCTGAGAGAATTATCGCCTAATCATACTTCCAATTAAAATCAGTTTACCTTTCACAGACCATTGATCTCGAATATTTCGCAATCACATTGTTGTTTAAAATCTAATTCTCTTTTCATGATATTAAATTGCTCAATATTTTAAATTTTTATCTCCACAAATGAAATCTACCAATTATTCCTTTTAAAAATAAAATTGTTTCTTTTTGAACGCTATTTATCTATATTTATCACTTGATACTATGCCATATGATCTATATCAATAATATATTTATCATGTTTGAATTTTCCATAATTTTCATTTGAAATTATAGTTTTTAATGTAATTATGAAACAGTTCAATCTCTAGGACTTTGAAACTAAAGTTTAGTCCTAAATTAATTTTTAGATTATATTTCGGAAATTTTGAATTTTAAATTTTACAATATTGTATATTTAGATTTAAAATTTCAGGACAACTTTGCTGTTAAATATTTCAAACATTTATACTAAATGCCTTTATAGTCACTTTTAAATTTAATAATTTGAGATGTAAATATACATCGAATTCTAATTGAAAAGTTTAAAATTTTACCATTTCAAAAAATAAAACCACATTATAGCAATAGTTTTTTGTATTCTTAATTTTAAGTTTTGATTTTCAATGTAAGATCTTAAAATTGTCTGATTTTTATTTCAAGATTTCAATTTTAAAGAGTTTGCGTATAAAAAAGTTTTAATATCGCAACTTTTGGTGACTAAATTTTTTTACAGTTTTAAATTATTTTTGCATTTTTAAAACTCTCAACGTTATGAAGTAAAAATTTTTTCATTTTTAATGTTTTTTATTTAAAATTATTTATTATTTCATTTTAGAAAATTTTTGTCTGATTAGCTTTATTGCTAATTTATATTAGCCTAGTCTTAGGCTACTCAATTTCATAAATTAAATTTTTAATGTCTTTAATTAAAATTAGTTTAGTGGAATATTTATAAATATTGGTTCTACAATTTTTAATTATGTAAACAAATTATTATTTGAATAGTATTATAAGTTCAAAATAAATAATAATTTATTGTTACAGCAATTCAAAAATATTAAAAATAAATTTAAGTTACTTTTAATGAAAATAAACTGTCAGTTCAAAGAATTAAAAAAAAATTACACAAATGGGATTTGTTCACATAATTAAAAATTAATGAACCAATTTTGTAAAATTTTCCACTAGACTATTAATAATAGTTTTTATGATAAAAAATTCAAAATAATATAATTAATCGAACAATCTTGATAAATATTCTACTATAGAACTATTAAGAATTTTTAATAAAACAAATTATTTAAACAAATTCCATTTGTTAAAGGAGTTGAAAATTAATAAACTTATGTTAATAAATATTCAACTAGACCAATATTAATAATTTTTAAGAAAGAAAACGAATTTTTCGAAACAAATTACGTTTAAAAAATTCAAATTGTTTAACAATTAAAGAATTAATTAACTAAATGTTAATATATTTTACACTAGACTAATAGTAATAATTTGTAAGGAAAAAAAGGAATTAAAAAAAAAATTTAAACAAATTCAATTTGTTTAAATAATTATTAATAAATGATCCAATGATAGTCAATATTCCAGTATACCACTTATTATAATTTTAAGGAAAAAAATACAAAAATATAGTTTTCAAAAAGTCGATTAAACGAAGAATTGACATTTTTGGTTTTAAGGGTAGTTTTCAGGTACTCGTGGGATTGTCTTAGGGGTGTCAAACCCATATATCTGCTACATGAAATTCTTCGCTCGATAATTCTCTACAGTCCTTCATACTTTCCTCTCAAATTTCTTTATACCCTCAAAAATTATTCTAAAAACTCAAAAAAGTGATTTTCTCTTATGCATTTTACATGGAAAACTTTATGTCAAAACCGGCACCTGTTAAAAATAAATAAATGGATAAAAAATATGGAATTTCTTTTTTCGGATTTGAAATAAAATATGAGGGATCGTTGCCTTCTTCTAACTTGCAAAAAATTTTGCAATGTATTTTTGGTCCATACACCAGTTCACATAAGATTTTTATCAAATCCAATGTTTCGGAATGCCGAAAATTTTATCAAATACTAACTGTCTATAAATATTATATTTTTATGCCAAATTTTTAATTAGAATTCTATTAAATCTTATGCAATCATTAACATTTTTCCAATAAACTTTTACTATTACAAATTCTGAATTGTTTTTTGTCTTTTCACAGAAATAGCATCAGGTATGCCGCCCAAAACAATGGACCTTCTGGCCAATTTTGGGAGCAGTAAGGAACATGCTCATAATCAAGGTACCTGTTCAAATAAAAATTGATAACAGAAACGTTAATTATTCAACAGTTTTTTTTGCACTTTAGAACTTTTAATCATCTCTTGAACCATTAAATAATTTAAATTACATTTTGCATATTAGCATCGTTGATAGACCTTTCTATCAAATTCTGTCCATGCAGAAATCCTTTACACTTTTGTCAATGTATTTTTATCCAATTCAACAAATCTCACTAGTACACGATTTTTAATGAATCCTCTGCTTTTTTATCATCAGCTTATCTGGCTACTTATTGATCAGTACTCTTTGAAAAATAAAATAACGCACAATAAAAAACGCATCAGCAAATGCATTCGCAGTAGACAGCGGATCGCTCAATGTTGTCAGATCGCAATCCACAAAGTTTGTCTAGTGCTAGAGTTTTCATTGTTTACAAATTTTTAGAATCATTTAGAGTTGACAATTATGTTTTTCTCAATGCCACACATGTAACGAAAGTAACTTCTTCTCATTGTTTTGATAATGTTAGAGATCAAATTAGAGAGATTGGCATACATCAAATGAGGAGAAATTAGCTTTATTAAAATTAAGCCTAGGGTAATGCAATTATAATAATAATAATTAAAAATTAAAAAAATAATAATTATAATAATATGAAACAGTCCTGATTCTTTTTGTTCAAGTTGTCAAGTGTGAAATCCATGAATTTAGGAGAGACACAACGACCAATAACCGCTCATTTAGGGCATTGAAGATCCTGGAAGTTTTGTAGGCTGTCGAGAATGGTTGAGAACTGTAAAGATGTAACAGCGGGCGGTCAATAGATTGCGATTAAAATTAGCAGGACAGATTTCTTTATTACTTGCACGCCTACAATTTAATACCTAATTACATCCAAAGAGATCGCGTAAAAAATATTATGGTCCGGGTTGGTAGGTTTCAACCAAGACTTGGTGATAATAAAAATGTCATACAGATTAATATCGGGGGAATCAAAAAGTGAACTAAACTTAGTATTAAGGCCACGAGTAATCTGGTAAAAACGGACAATTTCACCTTTTTCAAAGGTGCTGATGTCGTGGGTAAGCGTTTGTACGTTTGGAGTAACCTTGACGACCGTTAGATTACCTCGGCGATTCTGGATCCGCAAATTATTTTCTCCTGTGCTAATTCTAGCCTATAGTTCCTTTATGACCTGTCTCTTTTCTTCTTGGTGTCACAATCTCCGGTCGATTACAATACTCAAGTCCTTTAATTAAGATCTTATTTGCTGGAATATTTTCGAATCCACGAAAGCCTTTCGATTTCGCAGAGCAGATGGTTGTGTTGTGGACATCAATCTGATAGGTCTGGGCCTGAAAGTATCTAAGAAAACGTCCCGATACGTCAGGATTTGAACTGATCCCGAAAAATCTTATC
The DNA here is from genome assembly GCA_010014905.2 of Druon quercuslanigerum. Classification (NCBI taxonomy): domain Eukaryota; kingdom Metazoa; phylum Arthropoda; class Insecta; order Hymenoptera; family Cynipidae; genus Druon; species Druon quercuslanigerum. Next base: position 10,673 of record JAAAKG020202373.1, read on the forward strand.
GGAGAGCTAGCATTGAAAGAGGATATTATTATTATTGTTCTGCGTTGAGACCGTAAAAGCTCCTACCTCCTACCATCATACCTCTTAGGTACGATGCCTCTCCTTGTAAGTATTAAGCGTAGCCCCATATCCCTCTCCATAAGGAGAGGACCGCACTCACGCTGTTGGCTGATATTTTAGACTCATTGATGTAGTAATTGCCTGTGAGTGTTACACGTTTCCACACAATCTAAGGGCAGTGACAAACGATATAAGTAGAATTCTCATTATCCTTTCCGCACATGCGATAGAGGCTACTTTCTTCAAGCCCTATCTTAAGGCTGTGATACCGAAAGTTTCCGTGTCCAATAAACATTTATGTTAGGCTCTTGACTTTATTCCTCCCAAGATTGAGTAATTCCTTCCCTTGGTGAGAGTTTAGCTTTAAGCCCAACAGTGTTCAAGCCTATCTGCAGCCAGGGAATGTGGCTCGACTACGGACGTACCTTTTGGAAGGCCAAAAATGATCAAATTATTTTTGCGTTTATGCGGTTTTCGAATTCAGAAAAAATGTTCAGAGATAGCACTTGCTTCTTTTCTGAGTGTTGCTGACCCTAAAGTTCAACAACTTTAACTGCAAGTCCTTCAATCCTGATTGTGTCTCCGGCAATCAAGAATTCACAATCAGAGAGCCTGGTATTAAAGAATTTTTGATTCTGTGATAAGTCAGACATTACTTTGTTGGCCTTCCTTAAATTAGCTGACATGTATTCCCTTTATTGTAGCAAATTCAGCACGAATTAAAGCCTGCTGATTAAAGCGACTAGGAGAGGAGGGGGACTACACAATTTTTGAGGCCGACATCTGGGATCATTGTGGTTCTTCTAACGCCACCTAGATGATAGGGGGTATAAGGAAAAAATGATTTCAATATTCGCGCAAAATATTTGGTTCTTGCAACTGGAAAATGTGAAGCTACGAAGAGCGGAGACTGGCAAATATTTCGTTTATGATATAAATATGTGTCGACGGTAATAATGGGTCGTCTGATTGGTTAATGAAATTTGCGGCAATTTGGGTAGGGAGAGCAGTAAGCGCGAGGCAAGATTTGGTCATTCCTACTTGAGAGACGCTAGTAAATAGTAACGTCACTTGTGACGATTAAATTTTATAATTTTTTTTGTGTGGTAAAATCCATTTTTTCCGCGTCTGTTTAGAGCTTCGTCTCAGCATATGAGCAGGTGGCCTATCATTTGTAAATACGTGGCTGTGTGAAAATCTTAGTTTTTGTGGCAATTGTAAAACCGTCTTTTTTGTACAAGATGCTAACTAGCGATTTTAAGCAACCGGAACTCCAATCTGAATTTGAGAACGATTTTGACCTTGATGTAAAAGAATAAATGAAATTTTTTTCTGCAATTAATATAGCAAATTCGAACAAAGATCTTTTTCAGTTAAACGCCACGAATTTTTTAGATGGAGTCTTGGAAATTGCAACTTTGCTCACAGAATTAAATGCTGCTGAGCAGACAGCCATATTAATTGTATGACCAATTTTGAGGAATTATTTTCTCCTAAAATCATACAAAATCGCCTTTAGAGAAACTAAAACCATCCTGTTTATATATCACGAAATTCTAAATGAACAGATTTAAGACATGATTGTTAATGAAATAATCGACTTTTCTGTAAGTCCATATTTGAATCCGTTGATTTTAATCCATTGCATCAAGATTTGCGAAAGTATACTACCTTTTTACACGATTCGGAACCATACTAATCCTGCCGAGTGCCATTTGGTATTAAAACAATTGATTCAAGATTTATTAGGGTCTTAGTTTAGCCCTAGTAAGTAAATTTGTTTAGATGCTTACAATCAATATTGATAATTTGCTGTTTGCAACTCCAAGTAGTATTCAAAATTATTTTGATACTATTTCCAATATTTTTCAGGAAATTTTCTGGATACAATTTATCAATAACAGGGATAAGAGCTTTATCTGATCAATTCAAAGTCATTAGATATTTTCCAACACCACAAAATTTAAATAAAATACAGCAATTTTTGGGGATTTTTAACAATTCTATAAGTCTAAAGTATTATATAAGTCGTATAAGCACTTATATTCTTGTGTTATAAATTTATGCAAGAGAATAAGCAGAAAATGCAGGCCTACATACATAAGCACGAAAGGAAAATCGGGCTTGGCGAAACTTTTAAAAGATATTTTTCGCTACAAGTAAATGACTAAATGATTTACGGTTAAAAATAAATTGAAAGGGAAGTTGGGGTTGAATGTTTTTACCACATTAATTAATATCATTTTCCCAAATGTTCATTACACGGAACATTTAACACCAAATCTATTCTTCATATTTTGAAAAATTTAAAAAAATGCAGTAAAAAAAATAAGCTTTGGATTTTTGCGATTAATCTTGCGGCTGTCACATTAAAGGATTTATATTATAACAATCTACACAATTTCAAATTATTTAATTTTAAGCGCGTCATTAAACTAAAATTACTAGCTAAAAAAATATCAACAGTGTGAATTTATGACATGTTCATACTTTTATGAGTGAAATGGCTTTTCAGTTAATTTAATTAATGCTTTGAATAGGCTGGTGTATAATTGGTATCGACATGAGCGTAATTATGGTATCAATAAAAACACTTGCTTTAAAAATCTATTCATAAAATTTAAATTCTTACTGGTAGATCATTATAAGTATTGAGAAAACATTCGTTCTTAAATAAAATGTAATCGCCTCTTCCTTCTTGTGGAGACAAGCTCACAGTTCAAAAATTTGACTAATGATGCTTCTATTCTAGGCGATCCACGTACCGAAACATCTTCTTCTTCTGTCATACAGTATCCTCGAGCCAGTTCTCGTCTTCCTGGCAGTTTTATTCCTGATACCATACATCATTTTCCGACCATGTTTCCTTCTCATGCCGAACCTCCTCTTCGCTCAAGGTCCCGGTCTCCTATAGCCGAGAATAGAACTTCTCCTACCAGGCTTCCTATTTGTAATGTGCTTGGTTATGGACTTGATCAACTTGAATTTATTCGGCTTACTTCCTATAAAAATCCGCATCGGAAATTCGGATTTCGCAGATACACTTTTCCTGCCAATAAACCAATTGAATTGCCCGAAGTACTGAGCCAGTATGGGCCCATACCAAACCAAGAACAAATTGTATTATCAACATTCGATGGTGAAGTCTTTGCATTATTGGAGAGTGAGGATTTTCTTACTGGAATATATACATGCAATCCTGGCAGAGTACGGGCAAAAATCAACGTAAGAAACGGCAAGGTTACACCATTGACGACAGACGAAATCAAGGAAACTCCAGTAGGTCGGCATCGCCAAATCTTGAATTGTTATAGAGTTGAGAATGTAAACAACAATCACAGGTAAGTTACTTTGAAAAAAGTTAGTTAACGTTAAATCAAATTTTTGTAGTTGATTTTCTAGTTTAAATGACGACCCTATCGTGGTATTTCTCAAGTGCGCCCATTTACTCATTTTTTTCTTAAAATCAGTATTCTCCTGCCAGGTCCGTTCCTCCTGTCGAGCCGTCACTTGATGCCAGCTCCACTTCTCCTACTAGGTACTTGTCTCTACCTACCAGGCTTCCTTCTTCTGATGGATCTAGATATGAACTTAACCAGCTTCAGTTCATTCGGCTTATTCCCATGAAGAATCCGAACCAGATATTCAAACTACAAAGATACACTTTTCCTATCGATAAACCAATTTTAATGTACCACGGATCTAATCACTATAAACCTATACCAATCCAAGAACTAATTGTATTAACAACACTCGCTGGAGACGTATTCGCAATATTGGAGAGTAGTAATGCTCTTGCTGGAATATACACATATAATAATGGCACTTGCTACAAAGGACGGGTAAAAATAAACATGCAAAGCGGCAGGATTACTGCATTGACCAAGCAGGAAATGGCGGTAGTTCCAGTAGGCCGTCTTCGTACGATCTTACATAATTTTGAAATACAACATGTTAACCAACATCCCCCACGTGATACAATCGGGTAGAAGAAACTTTATTTAAAAAAAATTTGATCCAAGGCCATCTTATAATATTATGAGTAACTGGACATTACAAATAATTAAAGCAAAATATATTATGGTCCCCAGGGTTCCAATTATTTACCATTATACCACTCAGTCTTCTCCCGAAACAAATAAAAACAAATTCCGTTTCCATATATAATTAATCCAATAATTTTTCTATAACGCAAATACCCAAAAAAGGTTAGCCTCTATAGTGCAGATGGAATGCTCTTCAAATAAGCCAGACTTTTGAATCTAAATTCCGGGACCTTAAGATCAATTTTCAAGGTTATTTTAAGGTCAATTGAGCGGTTAAATTTCAGGAATCATGCAGAACATGATTTTGTAAAACCTTTTAACACATATGGGCAACGCAAAGCTGGGATGGATTTGGGACCGACGACCTGGATCACCTTGACCTTGATGCCAACTTGGAAGGTTATTCGAAAGTCAAGGTGTTTGTTTTCTTCAACTAATAAACCCGAAACCAAACCCTCAAACTCGCAAGCAAGGTATTATGTCAAGGTGACATATGTTATGTCAGGTTATGTCAGGCATTATGTCAAGGTGACATAATACCACAATCACTTCGTTTTCTGAAATTAGCAATTTTATTTCGAAATAGAATTTACATTGTTTCCTGGCAATGTAAATGTGGTTTTATAATTTTAATTTTGCTAGAGAGTTCTTCTAAAAAATCATATGTAAAAAGTGTCTGCGTTCGTAACGTCGATTTGTCGGTTCCTGCACATGTGCTAAATTCCACTTCATATATGGAATTCTCCTTAAGTAAATCCTTTACCATCATGTTAGAATTCTCGTCTATAGTACATACGCAAACACAATGCGTACCTTTAGCACCTACAAGTACATAAATTTTTGTTCGCAGTCTCACAAAGGTACTTAGACTAACAGCATTTTTAGGATAAGTATCGTTGACGGGATGGTGTAATTCTGTTAGATCAAGTAAGAAGAGATGCTTCTGACCTTCTGTGCGTTATCTGTCTACTTGCATAGAGACTGTGTCTTCTCTTTCAGCAAATAGTCTACTGCTCAAGTCGCTATGATGAAAGTCGTCTACATTTGAATAGTATCTTAAGATAGAGATCTCCCAGCTTTTTCTGTCGTACTTTCTAGAAACTTATCAGATGCCCTTAATTTTTTTGCCGCATGAGCTTTTTACTAAATTCTTTATTATTTTTCTGACACTCTGTGATTGCGGTGCTATTTTCAATATCGTGAATTTCAGAGAGTAATTATCTTTCATGTGCGAACATTTATCTTTTAATCCTGAAACTAAACCTTTAAATTCAAGTGTTCTTGCCGATTTGTATTCAGATTCATTTACTGATGCATCGGTATTCTAGGGCGTGTAAACCTCTGTCTGTTTTACGTTTTCATCATAAGCTTTATTTATCTCAAAATCTGAATCGAGAGGTGACGCTAGTATAAGCAGCAGTGATTTTAAAGCTCGAGGAAACATGCAGCTATCCAGGCATAAACATCGAAATCAAACACATAGGTTGATAAAATCAACAAAAAATATCTTTTATTAATTCATGTGAATCTTGATGGAGTCTTCTAAGAAGACAGAAATTAGAAATAATATATTTTTTTGTACATTTTATAAATCATTTTAAAGATAGGAAACTTTTGAGAGTGATTGTACGTAGTGTACATCCTTAAATTACAAAATGGAAAATCCAGACTATTTGAAGCGGAAACATTTGTTTCTGTTAATTATGTTAAATAAATAAAAGAGGTTTTACAAAATACAAAAAAAGGCTGTTCAGGACTTTCAGAAGTCTGAAAAACAGAATATTTGATAAATTATCAGAAACACTCCGAAGTTTAAAAATAGTTTAAATCGATTCAAAACCTCTTAGATTCCTCAAAAAATTTGTAGCTGCCTCAAATTTGTCTTTAAATCTAAATAATCATTCAAAATGTAACAAAATTAACATGAAATATTCCAAATTCTCCTCGCAATTATAAGAAAAGGAGAAAAGATTTGCCAATATTTCAGATGTGTTAAAAAAGAATCAAGAAGATTAAAAAAAAGTTTATTTGTTAGGATTTTACAAAATATTAGTAACATTTTGATCTTTTCAAAAGATATTCAGGACTTTTATAAGTATGAAAAGAAGAAAATATAATTGATAAAATTTTAAAAATTCTTCCAACTTTTAAAATATTATACATCAACTTAAATGCTCTTAAATTTATGAAACCATTTTTAGCTAACTCAAATTTTTGTTAAAATTTAAAAAATTACTCAAAATTTTAAATTATTGCCATTAAATCTTATACATTATCTTAGGAATTTTAGGAAAATTAGAAAATATTATTTAATATTTCAGTTGCGTAACTCCATAGCCATTTCCGAAGGGAGAGGACCGCTGCCACGTTGTAGGCCGCTATTTCAGACTCATTGATGGAGATACTGCCTGTGAGTATTACACGTTTCCCCGCAGTCGCAGGGCAGTGACAGAGGATATGAGTAGACGTCTCACTATCCTTTTCGCACAGTCGACAAAGTGGACTTCCATTAAGCCCTATCTTATGTCTGTGTTACCGGAAGTTTCCGTGTCTTATAAACATTTCTGTTAGGACTTTGACTTCCGTTATCTTGAGCTTAAGTAATTTCTTTGATCGGTGGGGGTTTAGCTATGAGCCTAGGAGGGTTTTAGCCTGTCTGCAGCCATAGACAGAACTCCAGTCGTTTTAATATTCCATGGTTAGCCAATTGTTAATATATTCAGTAACTAACCTACTGGAAATGCCTACAACAAGTTCAGGTCCAGTAAAATTTTGTTTTGCTGCTAGTTTAGCTAGCCTGCTTGATATCTTATTGTTCTTGATTCCACTGTGTCCAGGAATCCAAAGCAGAGTGACTCGGTTGATTGTCTCTAGCCTATTCAGTGCCTCAAAGCACTTCCAGACTAGTAGTGACGTGGTCGTTGATCCATTGATAGCCATGACAGCAGCCTTGCTGTCTGAGCAGATGCGAATGTTCCTTTTATTGCCATACTCCCCTGCCTTACAGGCGCACTGGAGTGTGGCCATAATCTCATATTGTAGAACTATGAAATAGGACCCCATCGTAATTGAGAAACCCATTCCATTCCTTCTACGATATACACCGGCTCCTTTGTTCTCTCTGTTCCTGGAGCCATCTGTAAACCAGTTGTCTTCATCACTGGGTAGGTGTGCCTCACTGTTAAGCCATTCCACTCTTGTGAATAGGGTAATACGATACTTCTTGTCGAAGAGGTAGCGACGAGTGGATATTTTGTCCCTGAGTATGCTCAGTTTCGGCCTCCTCAAAATATCGGTTGGTATCCGCACTATTGTCGAGATAGTGCTATCATTTATCAAATTTAATTTCCAGGCCACTTTCTCAGCCACGGCCTTGATGGTGAGATGGAGGGGCTCCAAACCTGTAAGTGCCCTTAGAGCTATTGTGGGTGTCGACTTCGAGGCAGTGCCCTGATCCTTTCCAGTCGAGCCTTAACATTAGACATTTCGACACTGCTCCACCTGACCACCGTTGCATAGGTAAGCCTTGGTCACAGGATCGTTGTGTAGATTAAGTCGCTACTAGCTTCTTGCACTTTTTATGTAGGACACCTCCTAGGTATTCGGTTTTTTCTTTGATTTTCAGTTGTAGTCCTTCAAGTTTTAATGTACTTGTTGTTCTCCACTTATAAATTCTGGTGAATACAACTGGATCCGTCTTGTTCGGATTGACTGATAATCCAGTCTTCTTGCACCAAGAATCTACTATTCTTAGTGCTTGATGTATTACTCTAAAGAGGGCATCCAGATGCTGACCTCGCACGATAACCAATATATCGTGCGCATAGCATATAACGTGGTGGCCTTGACTCGTGAGCAGATAAAAGAGTTTATTTACAACCTTAGTTGTAGTAAGATTCCTATTGGCCAACATGTGGAAGGTCCATTCTAAAACTGCCATAGGCACTCCATGTGAGATAAGGGCCACTCAGATCACCTATCACGAGGTGTAGTTAAATGCTCCTACAATGTCCATAAAGGTTCCAATCGCAAGGCCTTTTAGCTTTATTTGTCCTTCGATTAGGTTAACTGCTGTGCTTAGGGCCGCCTCCGTCGAGTGACCAGCCCTATAGGCGTGTTGATGCTTGTAACGTGGTCTACTTGACAGGACCTTATTGCGGATTTATCTGTCAACAAGTCTTTCCACAGTTTTTAGTAGGAAAGAAGAGAGGCTAATGCGACGGAAATCCTTCGGTGAAGTATACCCAATTCTGCCTACTTTCAGAATAAAAACTATTCTGGCGCCCCTTCATGCCGCCGGAACGTAACCCAGTCAGACTAGCCCTAGCAAGTCTCACAAACGGCCCTATGATGATTTTACCAGCCTTCTGTAAGAAGACTGGATATATACCATCCGGACCGGGAGAATTGTAAGGACTAAAGGACTTCAGGGCCCACCTGACCCTGGCAGTTAGGCCACAGGCGTCTTTAATTGCCTTAGACGTAAATTTCAATTTTTCAAGAATCTTTAGAGACAACATTATTTTAAAGCTTCGAAAGCTTCTAAACATTGCTTGTATTTACTCGATTTTCATTCTTAATATTTTTAATCTTAACAAATTGAAACACTGCTTTAGTCTTATATTTTTTCGGAATGAAACGAAATATTTTGAAATTATTTAAAATATTTTGCATTTTTCTCTTAAAGTTCATTTTTGAAAACATAAAATTATGAAAAATGTTCCTTTCAAAAATGTTAGAAAATAATTTAGAGTTTGAAATTTTCTCACGAATCTTATGAATTTTTGGTTATGCTCTTGCAACGCTGCAAAATTGAGTTTACCTAAAACTTATTTCAAAGCCTGAATAATTACAAGAATTGTTTTAAGGGCTACCATATTTTTTGCACTAATTTGAAAACCTTCGAAACTTAGAATTAATCTTTTAAAATTAATTCTAAGCTGTTTAAATTTTCCCTAGAAATCTATGGATTTTTTTGGATATCATCGATGTGGATTTCATGAAACTTGATCTTTTTAATCAAACAATTTATTTCGTTGAAAATTCAACTCTTTTGTTAGAAATTTGTTTCTGTTGGTGAAAATTAATTTATTTAACAGAAAATTTAACTTTCACTTTTGGTTACAAATTTAGCTTTTGTAGTTGAATACTTATGCATTTGTCTTTTGTCAGTTTCAAATTGAAGTATTTTTTTAAAAGTTCATTTATTTGGTTGAAAATTAATTTTATTTTCTCGAAAACTTTTTTTTGTTGTCGTTAAACATGTATATGTTTAATCTATCCTTTTGATAATTAATTTGTCTTTTTGGTTTCAAATCCAACTATTTGTTTTAGAATTCATTTTTTGTTCTTAAAAATTTATCTTGTTACTGAAATTTTATTTCTTTAATCAAACAAGTTACTATTTTTTTCAAATACGTATCATTTTTGGGTCAACAATTAGTTTTGGTAACTAAAAATTTAAACTTAAATTTCACTCTTTTTCGCTGTAAATTAATATTTTTGAATTCAAAATTGAAAACCTTGTTAAAAAGTACATATTTTGTTACACATTCATATTTTTGAGTTGAAAATAATCTTCTTTACAGAAAATTTAACAACTCCATTTTTAGTTACCTCCTGATACCTTTGGATCCTATGCTTTGGTAATTAGGGTCCAAAAATAAGAGAAAAATTAAATCCCTGTCGGATGATACTAAATCGTTATTGGTGAAAAAATTGAACATTTTTGAAATAATTTACTTAAAAAACAAACAAACAAAAAATGAAATAAAAGTACTACTTTCTGGAATAAATTATTTGCATTATCGTTTATTTTCAACAGACGATTGCTAATAAATAAATAATTTGTTAACAATATTGAGATAACAATATTGATAAGAAATTTATTGTTGACTCCGCAAAGAAACTAAATACTTTTTTATACAAAAATGGTTCAAATGTGAACTTAGAAATAAGTATTGTTTAAATAATCAATAGTTATTGTTAATTTGACAAACAAGCCTATTCTTGCACAAGTGACCAAAATGCACATTTGTTTATGAAAATTGTTCCAAGCACAAAGTCATTGGAAATATATTTTTATTGGATTCCGCAAAGAAAATGAAGCCTATTCTTAGAAAAATGTTCAAAATGTGCTAAAATGTGCTAAACTGTGTTAAAATAGTAGCTTGAAATGTTGATATTGTTACTAGTCGACTTTGATTGAAAAATCATCTAGAGAGATATGCGACTGTTTTTTTACAATAACAACTATGCCCTCAGTATGTTCTTTACTAGTCTCTCTTTTGAAGTCAACTCTACTTCTGACAGAGATTTAGTGAGAGTAGTTTCTAAGCCACATCAAGCTTCCTATGGCACAGAGCTTTAATCGGAAATATTATAACTAATTCCTAGTTTTAATAATATTAATCAAACTGGATATTTTAACACTAAAATACATCTCGCTACCAATCATACTAAATATCTAACATGTTTTGTGTACTCTTCGGGACTTCCGATTTCACCTCATGATTCCACTGACCATATTGATCATTCCAGGATACGCATTTACTTAATTATTGTAGGCTATATAAATAAAATAGTTTCCCACGAACAAAACGATACTACTTTTCTCCCTCACCAAGCCTTAATTAACATTATCCCTAAAATTTCTAATAATCTCAATTTTAAACCGACTTAAATAATTTTTGACCATAATTCGAGGGGAGGCACTTCTACCGTGCCATGACAGAGGATGACAATAATATTGCTGTGTTAAAAGACGGCCGTCAGTAATTCCGCCATTTTTTGGAGTTAACGATCCTAGTTCATCTTCGTGATCGGCTATTCAACATGGTATTTGCTTGTCACCCTCTAGTGCGTTTCAAAGTTTGGATATCCCTATAATCATGTCCTTTCATTCGATATTGTCTATGTGTCGTCTTTTTAGCTTGACAGAGTAGGTGTAGTGTCGACCTTGGGGAGTAACCATCACTTGTCCCTCTTTGGGCTTGCATTCCCATAGATCTTATACATGAAGATTCTCAGCAGCGAGAAGAACTTTTGCAATATAGTTTGTTGGTTCGAAATCTTCCGATAAAAGTGCAGGTACTTATCTCGTCTGTGAGACTGATGAATTTAAATCCATTTATGCAAAATTTTCGATTAGTTTCCAGACGCGATAGCCGCGTCATCGATGTACAGTAGATCCACACTAATAAAGTAAGAGTAAAATGGAGAGGGGCTCGTTTCTAAAGGTTCAAATATCCTTGCGGGTTGCAATTTTTGTGAATCCAACCTAGGTTTTCTACACACATCGGAATTTGTTGTGGAGAAAAAAGGTGGTTGTTTGATTTGCTTAAGGGTAGAAAGATTTTCTTAGCCGAGAATCCTATGGCCACATGAGGTGTGGAATTTCTCTCTTTTAGTAGACAAAGACCTAAGTTGGTTAGCACGCTAAGGGAGTTTTGAAACACAAATGTTTTCGAGTGGTCCAAATCCTCACCATCCACAGATGGCTCGGTTGTGATTTTACTTTCGGTGACTGGTGATTTAGTTGCTACTCTTCTTCTCATCAGCCGTTTGTCTATGTAACAATCATCTAGTTTGAGAGGTGGGACTTTCTCTGAGGACACATTGGCTACATTGGATTTCCAGCCCGGAGCTGGCTTTTGCTTTGAGCTTCCTTCTTTCCTAGGTACTGGTCCGTGGATTTTATCTGGCTGTGTTGGGACGGGTTGTACTGTCCTTGTTGGCTTTAAGGTTGTTGTTTCCACTTTTGCGAGATATCGATAAGGGTTCTGCCTGTCTGGAGAATTCATGGAGTATTCCTTTAAATGTTTAATATTTCATAGACACCACATGACGATCATGCAGTGAGAACGTTTTTTATCTGGGGCCTTCTAGTTCTAAATCATGGAGCCGGAAACTTCAGACCCTACGACGGCTGGGGAAATATTCAAGTCAGAACGAGCGAATCATGTGGAAATCAGAGCTAAACTTAAGTAACATTAACCTTGACCCTCAAGTCCGAATTAAGGTGGAATGACCTCAATTCTGCTTTTCTTACATTTCTCATTCATGATAAAGATAATAATGCACTTAAATCGGCTACGTGTGAAACAGATCCTAGGACATCACGCACGCCTCACAGAGATTAGAAAGGGGATTGGTGGGTTGGATGAATGTAAATGGTTAATTGTGAGGTTTTCCCCTACTCTCAAAACAAATCGAAAATATATCTATTCCTCCTAAAAGAGAATTACATCCTTCAGAGAAAATTACTTAGTTTTGTAGCTTTCTTAACTTTCTTCTCTACCCATCCTAGCAAAATCATAAAATATTTTTATTTCTCCTATCATTATTTCAATTTTCTAAATTACATTTCCCTCTCCCAGTTTGACATCGCTGACCTTTTTTCTAAATAAAAAGCTTTAGATAGGTAAGTAAACGATTAAATGTGCTAATCATTAATTGTGAGGAGCTTAAACAGATTTTCAAAATTAGATTTATGTCATATTATAATATTCATTCATAGAATTACAGATGAATATCAAGGTGAACACTAAGTTATAAACGACTCCCATTTTTTTAATTAAAGGGCAAAATGATTTTTACGCTAATATCGAATTTGGTTAAAAATTTACAGACATCGAGTTTGTCCTTCTGAAAAATTCATGTTTATATTTCATAATACAGTCCTCGGAATTCCTATAAAGATTTTGAAGTTCATTTTTAGAATCGTTAAAAATATTATTTTCTAGAAATTGGTTAAACTGTAACATTCTTTTTGAATCTATTCATTTATACTAAAGATTTCTGGAATTAGCTTTTAAAAATTTTTGAAATATTTTTAAATATTCTCCTAAAATTTACTTTTGTGAAATAAAAAATTATTTTAACTTTCCCTAGAAGCGTACGCAAATTTTTATGTTTTTCACGATATCTCACTTAATTGTTAAAAAAATCTTTACAAGTCTTAATTATTTTTTAGTTATTTAAAAACTTTTGAATCCACTTTACGCTTCAGAGAAATATGTTGTAAATGAAAATTAAAGCTAATATTAAGGAAAAAAATTTTGGTCAGTGTACGATTGGAACAGAAAAATATAACAGCATAATATTGTCCCTGAACATTTTATAAGTATATTCAAGATTATGGATGGATGTTAAATTTTCAAACAAGAAGGGCTTGAAAATTTAACTATTATGTACAAAAATTCGTCGTTTTGGGTTGAAACTTGTTATATTACAGAGGAAAATGCAACTATTTGTGTAAATATTTACCTTATTTCGTGACGAGGTCAACTATTTTTGTTTAAAATACTTTTTTTTGGTTTAAAACATTGACTGTTACATTAAAATATTAACGATTTTGTTAAAAATATATTTTTTTGCTGAACATAAATTTTTTAAACCTACTATTTAAAAGTTCTATTTTTAGTTCAAAATTCATTGTTTTTAGTTAAAAATTATATTACTTAATTCAAAATAAACTTTTTTTCTAAACAAGCCGGCTTTGTGGTTAAAAACTTTATGGTTAATTTTCAACCAAAAACGATGAATAATCAAAGAAGAATATAATTATTCATACTTCAGTTTGAACCGATTTTTACTTTATATCAAATCCAGGTACACCCATCTGAAATTAAATTATTTTTAATATAATGGTTAAATCCTAAATGAAAAAGACTTAATCAACAACAACAAAAATTAATTTTCCACTAAAAAAAATTAATATTTTCCAAAGGAACAGAATTTGATTAAAAAAAGTTTATTTTTTGACAAAAAGACATGAACTTTAAACAACAAAAAAACTACTTGCAAGAAAAATATTTAACCAAAATAATGACCTTTTACCAAAGCAATTCAACTTCTAACTACGAAGTTGAATTTTAAATAAAAAATTTACTTTTGCATGGTTTTGATATTTCTCCTATGTATCTTTTGAAATAGAACGTAAAAGTATCGACAACTGTAATTTAGTAGTTGGTAATTCTCTTTTGTTAAAGCTCCTTCTGCTTTAACAAGAAGATTTTCATCTTTAGGGAAGAAATTAATTTCGTGATAATGAGATAATTAAAATGAGTTAATTCGCACCAATCTGAAAAAGTTTTATAATCTCGTTTGTTGATAAACGCTTGCAAATCATTCCAAATTATCCTGATTAAATCTGAGACTTCCATCCAAAATGATCCGAACGAATCCAAAGTAAATTTTCAAATCGCATGAATCAGAATCAATCTGGGTCGGAATCAATGTATTCCGAATGCTTCGATAGAATCGGATTGAGTCGGATTAATTTTTGAGCGTTTTTTTACGAATCAGATTCAAAACTTTTTTCAGATTAGTTCCGAGTCATTCGCATTGATTCGGATGCAGACATCGGAATGATTCAGAATTTTTCTCATTGGCTCTGATTGAATTCCTACCATATTTGGATAAAAAACGCTGGTGGAATAGGCCTAACAGCCTAAGTTTATAATTTTCTTTAAACTAAATTTAAAATAACCTGAGAACAACGTAGAATTTCTCAGTCAAAATTGTCTAATAGCAGATGCATAACAAATCAACCCCTAAAGATTTTTAATGCACCCAAAAATAATTTTCTATAAAATAATATCGTAAGTGATGGAAACGGAACTTATTTTCACTTCTCCCTGAAAAAGATTGACTGGGACATTGGCAAAAATTGAAGCATTTGGTACCATAATAAATTTAGTTTTTATTATTATTTGTAATTGCAAGTTGCTAATAATATTTTAAGATAGATTTGGACTGCATTTTTTTTTAGTTCAACAATTCTTTTAATTACTTGGATGACGTGGAGAATTGTCTTTAATATGCTTTATTTTAAAATTGTTTGATATTTTACGAAGCCGCCCTACTGGAACTACCTCCACTTCATGTCTGGTCAATCGAGTAACCGCGCCGCTTTGTATGTTTATTTTTACTCGTACTTTACTGCGAGTGTGAGCATTGTATGTATATATTCCAGCAAGATCAGTACTACTCTCCAATATTGCAAAAACGTCGCCATCAAGTGTTGTACAAACAATTAGTTCTTTGATTGGTACAGGTCCATAGTGCTTTCCTTCTTCAACAAATAAAATTAATTTATCTGCTGGGAACGTGTACCTTTGCAGTTCGAAAATCTGGTTCGGATCCTTTTTAGATATAAGCTGAATAAACTGAAGCTGGTCAAGATCATATCCAGATCCGTTAGAAGAAGGAAGCCTGATAGGCAGAGTCAGCCTAGAAGAAGAACTGGTCCTGGCACTAAGAGGTGGCTCCCGAGGAAGAACGAACCTGGTAGAAAAATGCTAATTGTCAGAAAAAAATAACAAGCAGACAATGGGCCGCTATTAGGAATACAACGATAGGGACGTTATTTATTTATTAAATTTTATTCAACATTTCTGAACCAATCGTCTCACTGCACATTGTTTAAAACTCAAAAAAATAAAACAAAAGCGCCAGAATTTCGGGCTTTTGTTGAGCTCTTCAAAAATGCAAACATTAAATTTGGAAAAACAACCAATTTTTTTAAAAGCTACACCTAGCACTTCTCGAACAAAAAATTTGAAACATTAGCAAAATTAAAACAGCTTGAATTTTGGGCTTTTCTGGAATAGAATAAATACGGATAAAGATAATTGAATTTAGATAAAGGTGAGTGAATAAAGTTATTAGATAAGAATCTCATAAAATTTACAAGAATCCTAGGAATACCTGAAAGCCACCCGGAAAAATTTGAAAAAAACTTTAAATGAGAAAAATATCTGATAAATCGAGTATATTTCAAGAGTTCAACTAAAAATAATTTTCGAATATTCAGAAGCGATTAAAGTATTATTTTTAATTAAAAAGCTACTATAGTGAGCTTATCTGAAAAGAGTAATTAAAAAGTGAAATTAGGGGGATAAGTGACTGAAAGTTACGTTAGTGATTGTGTGGTACCCGTAAATATTAATATAATTAGCGGAGTATATATTTCTCGTTATTTAAACTATCCAAATGACCTAAAAATGTGATTTAACGATAACTGAATTTTTTCAAAGTAACTTACCCATGACTCTGGTTTGCATGCTCTACTCTATAGCCATACAAGAATTGGCGATGGGAGCCTATTGGAGTTTCCTTGATTTCTTCTGCTGTCAATGGGGTAATAACGCCATTTCTCATATTTATTTTTGCCCGCACTTTGCGAGGATTGCTTGTGTATATTCCAGCAAGAGTATGACTATCGTCCAATATTGCAAAGACGTCACCGTCGAATGTTGATAATACAATTTGTTCTTCGGTTGGTATAGGCCCATACTGATTACGTTTTTCGAACAAATAAATTGGTTTATTGATAGGAAAAGTGTATCTTTGAAGTTCAAATTGTCGTTGCGGATTTTTATAGGAAATAAGCCTAATAAATTCAAGTTGATCAAGTCTATAGCCAAGTACGTTAGAAAAAGGAAGCCTGGTATGTGAAGTGATATTCACTGCTGTTGGAGACCTGGACCTTGACCGAAGAGAAGGTCCGCCATGGGAAAAAGAGCTGATCCGCAAATGATGCCTTTCATCAGGAAGAAAACTGGAAGGAGGAATAGACCTAGAGGGAGTATGTTGTATATCTGGATAAGATGATGTTCCTTCACGTGGATTACCTAGAACAGGGGCACCATTAAGTTCTTTTCACCATTAAGCTCTGTTAAATGCTTCGTTCAAGATGAGTTAATGAAACTGTGTGAGCATTTTCGGGGCAGATTTAACTTTGGCATAGGGGCTGATGCTTTCTTTAAATTATTATTTTGAGTCAGTTGACATTCTATGCATTCTTGAATTACTTTAATAATATCCTCCTCTATGCCTCTCCACCAAACATAAGTTCAAACTATCATTTTAGTACGGCACTATTACGGCACTATTACGGCACTATTAGGCAGTTACCGTACAGTGAACAATCATTTTCAAGCGACATCTTATGGGGTTTGGTATACTAATACAAAGTTCCTTTATTAATTTTGTTCTTTTTAGGCCTTCCTTTTTGCTGCCAACAGGTATGGGCTTAGAAACATGCTACTTCCACACCTCTAGTAATATGAGGTAGCAGCAAACCTCACAAAGCATGGGCATGATTAAGTTGTTTTCCTAGCTTGTAGCGAGTTTAATAAATATAGGTAGACAAGATTATATAAATAGGGTATTGGTTTTTTGATACATTCAACTAAGTGAAATAACATTGCATCGACGCCATGAGAACTCCTATCTGTTTTGTTCGCGACTGATGGCCTTAAAAATTTGTTTTGTATGATGTATTACCTGAATCATTATTTTGAGGATTTTTACGAGGTTAAATGTTGATCTCTATATTTTTCTAAAAGTTCCCTCTACCTTAAATGAAGATTGAAAACATTGTAAAATCACTTGGTTCGACTTTAATTTTATGGCACTTGCGTTTTACCACATCGAGACCTAAGGCAATTTTTGCAGCGTTCGAGAAATCTTATTCTCTTTCAGAAAGCCATTTTCAAATAACGCTTTTGTCTTATGAACCAACGAATAATTTTTCGCGTAAAGATTAATCCCAAAAATTTCCGAACCTGCAGTGAATTGCTAATTGACGAATAGCTAATATGTAAAGCTAATATGTAGCTAATATGTAAATAAAATCGTTAAGATGCGGCCTCTTTAATTTTTTTTAGAGTGACATGTGTTTTTAATAAGTTTATTAGGGCATCCTCGTCCCAAATTTTATTTTTTTGGTTGTCGGGAAGGATTAATTTAAGACTTCTGGTACCGATGTTCATTCAGGTAATTGAATGCGTGAGCGATATCGGGCAAAAGCTGGGGAGCTCAGTCTTGTCTTAATGTTTTAAATAATAAAAATAACAAAATGTGTTGCATTGCGTGGGATATGTATTTGGCAGTTAGGTGGCTATAAGTTGCTCAAACTCACTCTCAGCTGTCCTCAAACAGTCCTATTACATCGCGAAAGACGCCAAATGGGAATCTACTAACGTGTGGAGTCTGCAAGGATAAGATAACTAGAAACCCATTAAAATATGAATCCTGCAAACTCATTCATCAACCATGGCGCTGTCCATTTTTGAAATGGTACAGCAAAATGCTAAAAACATTGCTTGAAAATTTTGCAAACAGTGTTTTACTGTTGCTGATCCCATGCGGAAGTGATATAATTTCACGCAACATGCCTCCTAAATCGGATAAGCTGGACAAAATTAAGAATGACTTGAATGTCACTCTGCAGGATATTTTCGGCCGAGCTGTCTTTTATACAAACAGACGTGACTAACACCTCTAGTAAAATTAAAAATAATTAAACTTAGCGATTTAGCTTCATAAGAAGACAGAACATATAGCCGAGGACATCAGAAATTTAAAATCGAGTAATGCAAAGCTCATTGAAGACGTTGAACAGCTAAAGAAGGGCAACTCCTAACTCTCTCTCTCTTCTCAGTACGAGTTTCTTTAAACGAAAGTCTCCACAGTAGAAGTGCTCTTGTTGCGATCTCTAGGAGGAAGAAGCGAAAATGGAAAGGTCACTCTTGGACCTGCATACTAATGCTAACCAGAACAGCGAAGGAAGTGGACAAATCCAGCATTAATTACAACAACCCTCCGGAGTTACATTCATTACTTATGAAGGTAAAGATAAAGATAAAAAACAAACAGATTAGGGAAGGCAAGGATCTAAAAAGGCGCAGTCTGGATTGGAGAAGAAGGAAGTTCATCTTATAATAGAATTTCTCCAGAGGCGAATCTGTGATTTCTTGCCCATGTTTCGTTAGCAGCTAGATGTATTACTTATCGTGAAATCTGCTACACGGAATCCATGTGCCCTTCCCGCCCTCCGGAACCATCATCGGCCACTGATGATTATCAAATACTTAGCTATCCCCCACCATATCAACGTCTGTGAAAAGATAAACATGTTCTAAGAGTCGCTCATACAGATGTAAGATCTTTGTTTACTAAACTGGATAGAGTGAGAGATCTAATTTTCTTAAATGACTTGATTATTTTCGCAGTGTTAGAAACTTGGCTTCAAAACATTATTCCAGATAAGTTGTTTCTCATGTATAAAAAAAGGAATTGGCAAAAATTGGAATTAGCCGGAATGAATTATTACAAAATCTCATGCTAAAGGAAAATATTGTTTTTTCAAAAACGTTCTCTATTTAGGAAATAGATATGGGATAGTTATTCTAGGCCATAAAGTTTATAAAATCAATTGCACCTTGAGTAGATGGTCTAAGCTGAAAATAAGTTGTGATTTCTATGCTCTTTTTTCTAACTTGATTACTAAATGTGTTAAGCCCCTTCCAGGAACACGTGCATACAGGTTCCTGGGAGGCGAGAATAGTTCGTCTGATACCTAAGTGCCCTGAGCCATCTTCTTTCAAGGATCTTCGCCAAATAATAATTTTAAAATATCTTTTGCAGTTCCTTCAGATTACAGACGATATAAGTAAAGCGTTATATTGTGGAGAAGCAACTCTTTTGGCCCTAATGAAATATGCAGGTGCTTTTAAATTGATAAACCATTAACTTCTCATCACTTACCTGAATTTATTATAGTTGAAGGACAGTACACTTGAGTGATTCGGAAGCTACCTAAAAAAATCGTAGACAATGTGTCTCTTTCTCAGACCCTACTAGGACCTATATTTTACTAGGACACATTTTTTTAATGTAATCAAGTGTTCTGATAAGAGCAGTGCGCCTAATTCTACATATCAGGCAAAGCCTATTTTTTAACCCATTATTCACGGACTGGGTTGCATCACACTCATTATTATTATTATTGTTATTTTTTTTAGAGTTTTTGCTGAGACATAATTATAGTATTAATAGAAGAAACTACATGTTTGCAATTTGTTTGTAATGAGTTCTTTTCTATCAATATTAGGATTAAGAAAATGCACATTTTACAACAATTAATCAGATTAAATGTTTTGTTGTGTACTTTCTTTATTTTTTTTCGGATCAGAATCTAATCTGATATATGTATTGGAATCAAAAAGCAAAATTGCAATTTCATGTTTAGAATCATTACTATCCATCAAAAATGTGAAATTCTCTTTATCAGCCGACGTTATCTTGATATATTTATTGTTTTAAATAAAGCAGTTAGTGAGTTTAATATTTTAAGCCATGATCTTATCAGAATCGGAAACTTTTGTAGGTTTTGATTTAAGCATATAGAAACCAGACTATCTGATGATAAAAAAGTAGAAGATATAATACAAGAATTTTATAAGATAAGATTTGATACAATGTTGTTAAAAAGTCTATTAAATGAGGTGATATGTAAAATGTAATCTGTTAATTACTTAAAATTTATTTTCTAGGTTTTTGTTTCAAATATAGATACCTTGATTGTGCACCGTCTCGTTATTCTTCCCAAAATTCACCAAAAGGTTCATTGTTTTGGGCGGCATACCTGACGATATTTCTGTGAAAAGACAAAAAATATTGTAGAATTCTTAATGTTTAAAATGTGCTAATCAATTTAAAGTTAATCAATTCGCTTGATTTAACTTTTAACACTATATATACTAAAGTTATAGTATTATATTTACCAACAGATTCAAGGATCAAGATCACGATAAATACCAAATTAGAAGCGACCATCATTTTTGCAATTAAATAGCAAACTAATTTGTGCGCTAATAAAGAATTTGGTTACCAACGTATGTAATAAATATTTTTCTTTTTTCTTAGACTATATATCATATATAGTATCTTGATCGAAATCTCATGTTTACCGGCATCGAGTTTGTCCTTCTGAGATATTCATGTTTGTACTTCATGATTCACTTCAAGGAGAGAAATTTTATTACCTCATCATAGGATATTTTGAAAATGGTAAAGGAGAAAATGATCAGAATATTTGATTTTTATTGCCTTTACGTTTTATTCCTATTGCTAAAATGATAATTTTTAAATAAATACATAAAATGCCGCCTATTATGGTGGCTGTGAAACTTTTAAGACCAATTTCTTCGAGGAAAGTTATTTTTATTAAGCAATTTTCATTAACTGTCCCGTTCTTTTATCGATGATAAAAAAACCGTAAGTACCACGTTGGAGAGGTTCGCCAAAACAAAAAGAAAGTTTGCTTGGGCCTGCGCCACCCCGGTGAAACGAGTTCCAGGAGGGGCGACCACGGGGGACCAACGACAACCCGAAACATCGAGACCAAGCCGCAGCCGGGGGATTGCCTGGACTTCGATCCGGCGAGACGGGTACCGGACACCCTCGCCACCTTATTCACGCCGCAGCAACAAGGAAATACTGGACAAGGGTTTGTTGAGGATGGGTGCCCCGAAACTGCGAGCTTATCGGGGGCTCACCTATAAAAATTTCTGGGCGTATGGGCAATCAGGACACCTGCAAGGTCAATATCCTGACCCGTCCGGGGTCGGTACACTTTTCTTTAGCAGAAAGGAGCTAGGAGGAGCTCAGGGAGCCCTCTACGCATCTGACAAGGTTCTGACAAAGCGTTTAAAGTTTTACTCCTAAAAAAATTGAGGAACAAAGTTTATTTTTTCAACCTACTCTGAATCATCGATTTTAGCTGCATTGAAGGAGCGAAGACTTAAATGTCAATAGTTTGGAGCAATTTCATTCGATTGATTAAACATTTTGGCACAACATTTTTAAAATGCTATACTATAAGAAAATGCAAAGGATAAATACCGATATCCATAAAGTAAATTAACGTCAATTTAAATTTTTTATGTTTATGGGACGGTTTGAAATCCTAGAAAATAAGGCATATTTATAAAATAGAACAATATTTCCGTGTGAGTCATTAATAGTCAGGAAAGAAACCTGTAAACAAGCAATTGAAAAATTATAAACACTACCTATGTTTTATGACTGATAAGGTTTATTAACTTTCAGGCGAATATTCAAGCTGGGTATGTAGATATGTTTATTTTGCTTACGAGGAATGCGTCTGTGTATGTATATGTGTATATTTTTTTATTTTTTCACAGAACCACAACAAATTTATTGTCTCAGCATGAAACTCTAAAAATATTGTATTATTATTATATTATATATTGTATTAAAATGTTGTCACATGTTGCAGATGGTTACTGCCCAACACGTCGAAAGCATTTTTAATTAGAGTTGGATTTTATATTTTTTGGAATAGTTTGCACCGGGGCTGTCCCGGTATATATCATCAGTCACGAACGCATTTTTATAATGCAATCAAGTGATCTGTTAAGAGCAGTATGCCTCCGGACTGGGTAAAAGAATATAGAAAAATGTCTGGAGCAACCGGCTCAGGGATCAAACCCCGGACCTCTGAGGCGAAGTCCGAGAGTCTAACCAACTGAGCCACCTTCGGATAGGAAGGGAGCACTCTGAGGAACAGTTATAGAATTTTTAGACTGATGTAAAATCCTCGTATTATTTATTTGAATAACACGTGCATTCCGCAACACTGCTCCGTCTCACGCTGCTGGGCAATGTCTTCAGGAATCACCCCAAGTGAAGATCCTCACAAAGTCACCATGTGAGTTTCCCAATTTTTGGGTCTATTTGTGTCCAAGGTCTTTTACTTCTAGCGTAATTCACTCGACTGACACTCTTTTTATTAACTATTTGTCGCTAAATTTTTCTGTCCTGACGTACTGTTCCAGCTTCTTTCACGTCTATGCACTTTTTCATGCAAGGTCTTGTATTTCCGTGACTTTTTATTTTTGTTTTAACTAGGGTCTCATTTGCACATTCTAACCATTCTTTCCATGGTCTGCACCACATTATTCGAACATTTCTTGTTACTATCGTTGTCTGCACCTTTATGTTGATCCGTCATTCTGTTGGTGAATATAACACTATATATTATATCTATAATTTCAGAAATTTCTTTAGGCTTTATGCTTTATGCTTTATGGATTTTTAGTTAGTATACTTTTAAAAATTAAAGATCAAAATTTATAAGTGTACAATCAATCACTAATAATAAAATCCAGGATTTACCCTGTGAATTTCGTAACTAAAATAGAATTAATTTTTAAAATTTGTTGTTGTTATTTCAAGCATTAGGAAAATAGTTTTCAGCTATTGTTTGTGGCAAATTTGCGGAGAACTTTTTTCTCAAGGAAATGAGATTCTACGTATTTATTTAAATCTTATCACTTGAGTGATAAGAATAAAAAATAAAGGCGATAAGAAGATAATACTCATAAAAAGTTTTGCTTTATTATTCCCAAACCAGCTTCTTCTGAGATCACGAAAGTTTTCTTCTTGATCTGTATAATGAAAAATAAACACAAATATCGCAGAAGGACAAACCAGGTGCCTGTAACTGATGAGATTTCGATCAAGATACTATATATGATATGTAGTCTAATAATACACAAGAATATTTGTCAGATGTATTGGTAACAAAATTTGTTATTAGTGTACAACACAGTTCACTCTTTAATTTCAAAAAATGAGGGTCGATTACAGTCTGGTCTTTAACGTGATAATCATCATTAATTCTATTGGTGAATATAATACTATGACATTTATCTAATATTAAAAACTTTTTAAGCTCTCCGCAAATAACAATTTTTACTTCGTGATGTACAATCTATTCTATATAATTTAACGAAGCGGGTTTCTCAAATTAAAATCCATTAGCACATTCAATTGTTTACATTTCGATCAGAAGTTTCTACTTCAGACTCTATCATATCTTAATCACACGAGAAATATCACACTCTTCCATCAACAGTGCCTTATTGAAACTCAATGCAATATTATTTTTCCAGAACTTACATAAAATTATATCTTACAATTTTGTAAATTTCTATCAGAAACTAGGGTTAGAGTTTACGATGATATAGAGAATAATGGTGAGGTTATTAGTGTACAAAAGAAATCATATCAATCCTATTTTAGGCACAATATCAAATAATATCAATAGACTTCAGGAAAATTATAACATCAATAACCGGACTTCCCTCGCCCGATTTCTCGCTTAGGGGAAATTGAAAGGTGAAAGAAAATCAGTGAATGCCGTCAAAAGCATTACAAAGATAACAACCAGATTAAAAATATATAAATAAAAGTATTGCTTTCGTCGATATTCCAAAGAATGCACTAGTAAATTTGACGTTGTTGATGAATATGTAGGAAGTGAAGAAAAGAACCACAACTTTATGTGCCCATGACTTCATTTTGTATTCACATACTCTAAATAGATTATCCTCTTTATCCATCCAACAGCTGCAAACTCTTACTCCTCCCATTCTAAACCGTACAAACCTACTCTATTTTTCTTCCTTTTTTTATTTTTGCCAGATATTCTGGTTCTGTAAACCGATTGACCATCATATACCATCTATTGTACTTCGAATCTATAATCTTTCTCTATCTTTCTTTTTCTTGTTTTACTAATAGCTCTAACTTTATGTACTGTGACTCCATGACCCCTTCTCGTATATTGCAAACTCTTCTCGTTTTTCTCCTTTGTTCTTCCCATATTGAATTTCCCAAATTGCCTCTCGCCTTATTGTTTCGAATTTCGTCTTACATACTTGTGTCATTCTGCTGACCTTTCTTCTTTTCAGTTTCTCTTCAAACCTCCAGGCTCTCTTAATTTGTTTAGTTACCATTTTTCCCTTCCTCGCTCTTCTCTTAATATGCATCATAGGATTATCCAACGGGCGCTAATTAATATTTTTAGAAATCTTGCATGCTTACTTTCTACTGTCCAATACTCCTTCTATACCCAGACCTCTGCTCTATAATGCAACACGGCCGAAACCAACGCATCAAACAGCTAGACCCTCATCCTGCAATCGTATTTAAACTTTCTCTTTCCTAAACCCCATACTTGCCTTAAACTAAAAACCTAGGTCACAGAATTCCTCCACAATTTTCACTGTTGGTCCGCTCATCTTCCAAACGCAATTAATTTTGCTCCCACACTCTTCGAAGATTCTCATCGTTAGGTTCATCCCCTTCTTATCATCTACTAAGAGATTGATATCGTCCGCGTATGGTAGAGAGTATAGTTTGCTATTAACCAAAACCGTTCTTTTTTCTATTTCTCATTTAGCTTCTCCTGTAAGTCTGAGAGCAGCATATTAAATCGCAAGGGACTCAACGGGCAACCTCGCCTTAAACTTCTTCCTGTACAGAAAACCTGCCCTTTGTTCCTTTCCATCTTCACTCTAATTTTGGTTTCAGTGAAACTTTGTTTTATCCTCTCCACTAAATTTCCGTTCACTGAGTCAAGCGCTGCTTTAAAATCTACGAACAATGCGATTGCTTTCCCTTTCGTTTTCCCTAAATTACTGTTAACCAAATAGTTAAGTTTGTGGGTGTTGTCTATAGTTCCCATCGATTTCTAAATCCCTTCTGATTGTGCGGGATTCCTCTAAAATCTTCCATCCCCCTTCTTGACAAGCAATTCGACCGATCCTATCATGCACTCTTCCGGCCACCCTACTAATTTCTAGACATTGTTGCAGACTTATTTAATTATTTTTAAGCTTTGCCTATTCAATACCATGAAATTCTCAGCCGTCCTTATTGCAGCGAAAACTGTCAGATTAGTTCACTGGCCGCACACTAAGAAATTCAGAAAAAATAGGGCGACGAATGATGCTGGTTGTGGATCATTGATGTTAATGCAAAAAGATTCGTTCTCCAAAAACTCTAATCGTTTCTTATTTCTTACAGAGTTAAGTTCACAATTTGAATGTTTGCCTGATGGTGCGCCTTTTCCTGGTGTTCCTCGAGTCAACGCATCATCTTCTGCTTCTGACGGACCACATCCGTCTTCTTCTCATGCTGAATCTTCACTTCATGTAAGGTCTCGGTCTCCACCAGCCGTAAATAGAACTTTACCTCCTAGGCTCCCCTTATCTAACATAGTTGGCTATGGGCTTGATCAACTTGAATTTATTCGATTTATTCCTTACAAAAATCCGCAACGGCGATTCGAACTTCGAAGATTCAGTTTTCCTGCCGACGAACCAATTGAAGTGTTCGAACGACTGAATCAGTATGGGCCCGTACCAAAGCAAGAACAGATTGTTTTATCAACATTTGATTGCGACGTATTTGCAATATTGGACAGTGCTGATACTCTTGCTGGCATATATACGTACAATCCTAGCACTTACTCTAAAGTTCGAGCAAAAATCAACATCAGAAACGGCAAGATTACCCCACTGACCGCATCAGAAATCCATGAAACTCCAGTAGGTCGAAATCGCCAAATCGTGTACAATTACAGAGTAGAAAATGTAAACTACAATCACAGGTTAGTTACTTTAACAAAACGATTTATCGTTAAATCACATTTTTCAGTTTAAATAACAAAAATGTATACTACGCTTATGCATACCAATGATAATACGTACTACACAATCACTAACGTAACTTTCAGTCACTTGTTTCTCATATGTTCCTTTATAGTCACTCATTTCAGATAAATTCACTATAGTAGCATTTAAATTTCTTTCAAAAGCTCTTCGGTGTAAAAAAAATGAAAATTATAAATATTTTGTTTGCTATATATAGGGGTCATTACAAACGGATTTAAAACTCAGTTTTTTTTAATAAATTTTTTTCCTTATTGGTAAAAGAAAAAAATGACTGAAATAACGATTTTTTTATCTGTCAACCCAAAACATTGGTTCTTTTTAAAATGTTTTGTAAATTGACCAATTTTTTAAATGCAAAATTGTGTAAAATGGTTTACTTTAAAGTTAATGTTTAATGACTAAAAATTCAGTTTTCTAATAACTTTTTTTAATTCATTTTTTAAATAACTGGTATTATTTCAAAATAGGCATCTTTAAATCGAATGATTTTTTTAAAAATTTTCATGCTAGTATCTAGAATATTAATCTGAACAAAACAAGAATCCAACGACAAAATGTGGACCACAACGAATAAAGCAAAAATGCACCTATTGTAATCTGAAAAAATTAAATATAAGAGAGGGAAGAAAATTTTTTAGCTACTCTCTTTCATTCTCAGGTATCAGAGCGAAAGTAGCGGTTCTTCCTTGCTGTCACTTGTTTACATTTTTCTTGCCTTGATAAGAGTACTGTGTGAGTACCGAAACGTTAGTGATGATATTTTTATTTATTTTTTCTTATTTTCAATGTTCTTTTATTGTGATTTGCTAATAATAAAATTAAAAAAAGACGATGGAAAAAAAAGGAAGGGACGTGGTTGGTTGCAGTCTTATTTTTCTTTTTTATTTTTGTCAAAATTATTTAAAAAATTTTTTTAAGATTACTGAAGGAAAAATTTTTGTTTGGTCGTTGTGGTTCAAATTTGGTCTTTGGATTTTCGTTTTTTTCAGGAGTTTGCATCAATTTGATTATTAAATGTTAAAAAGTATTTTTAATTTATATTTTAATCTAATTTAAATTTCTAAAATGTTCAACTAGAATATTTTCTTACAATTTGTATGGACGGTTAAATATTTTGTGAAATTAAAAAATTCGAAATATTAAAGTCTAGTATCCTTTTATGTGTTTCTTTAACAGTAATGATGATTTATTTCAGAGAACTGTTTTTAGGTTTATGGGTAAGTCACATATAATTATTTTTATTTTACAAAATCTTTAACCGTCCACTTAAAAATTTTTAGACAATATTCTAGATACTGCAAGGAAACATTGTAAAAAATCGATATTTCAGAAATTCTTAATACCAGAGTGAAATTAAAAAATACGTGTCATTTTTTCCTTTCAAGAATAAGATAAAAATATTTTTATAACAAACAAATTTAGTTATAAATAGGCTTCAAAATTCACTCTAATTTTTTAAAATCTCCTAAATAAAGTCAATTTTATGCAATAAAATAAATTTAAAGATTTTTCCTGATCTTTTTTTGAATTGATCCTAAATTATTTCAAACTTACATTGCAATCTTAAGTATTTTAGAAAATATTTGTTTAATTCCTTTCAATTCTACTTATTTCATACAAAATTCTCTCGAGTTTTAGATAATTTTTGGATTTTTTATATTTTTAAATTATGAACTATACTTCGAAGGAAACTTAAATGACGAATATTCATATAATTGCAGTTATTAAAAAATCGAATTTGCAATAAATTCTTTTGAGAAAATAGTAGAAAATCTTATGAAAATTTAGAAAAATTCATGCTTATTTAATTGCCTTCATAACTTGGCATTCCGCAAAGCGTCCCATTTACTCCTTTTTTTTCTTCCAGGAATCAACAATCTTCTGCTCATCTTCAGCCATCAGTTGGTTCCACGTCTAGTTCTGCTTCTAGGCACATGGCTCTACCTACCAGGCTTCCTTCTTCTGACGGATCTGGATATGAACTTGACCAGCTTCAGTTTATTCGGCTTATTCCCAAAAGGAATCAGAACCTGCTTTTTAGGCTTCAAATATACACTTTTCCTGTGGACAAACCAATTTTACTGTACCACGGATCGAATCGCTATCGACCTATACCAATCCAGGATCTAATTGTATTAACAACACTTGATGGGGACGTATTTGCAATATTAGAGAGTATTAATGATCTTGCTGCAATATACACATGTCAAGCTCGCTCTGCCGCCAAAGTACGGGTAAAAATAAACATGCGAAGCGGAGCTGTTACAGAATTGAGAAAATATGAAATAGCCGAAGTTCCCGTAGGCCGCCTTCGTCCGATCATAAAAAATTTTAAAATACACCATGTTGACCACAATCTTTCTCGTCATGAAATCAATTAGAGGAAATGTTATGCAAAAAAAAATTGTTATCCAAAGCCATTTAAAAATATTAAGGGTAACTTTTGACTACAAATAATAATATAAAGTATAGGTTTACTCTACCTCTTATAAACGCAAGTTAAACATGCGTTACGAAATACATTTAGTCTCTTGCTACTAAGTCCATAAATATAATTCCTTAACAAGGCTTCTCGAGTGGCGAATATTTGATTAGAGTGGTGAGCGAGAAGACCCCTTCCTATCGCGCAGAGTGGGCACTTCCAACCAATCAGTGCGTAGCCGTCTCATACGGCACGGAGAGCCAGGGGAGCGTGCAGCGAGCCCCAGTGATGCCAGTTGGGGCCACCTGCGCGCGCATAATTTTGACTTACCACTGGAGAAATTCTCCCATTGGTCAAACTTTTACGCCCGCGATTCAAAATCAAATTAATAATATGTTTATATTTTTTAAGAGTTTATAACAATATTATTTATACCCAATTAATTTTACATCACTCAGTTTGAAACATGTCTTAGCTTAAAAATTTGTTACTGAAATGTAAAGTATTCTCTAGAATTAAACAGAAAAAAATGGTTATTTGTCAAATATTGGCTTAATTTTCAAAAATAATTACATAAAACCTGAAAATCTTCCAATTAAAATAAATCCATACAATTCCTAATCATTACTTTATTTTATTTTAAGGATTATAAATTAATTTGATTTTGATTCGCGCGCGTAAAAGTTTGACCAATGGGAGAATTTCTCCAGTGGTAAGTCAAAATGATGCGCCGCAGGCGGCCCCGACTGGCATCACTGACGAGCACTAGTCATTTCAAGAATTCGGTCTCGGCGCTTGTTCTGACGAGGTCATTTTCGCTGCTCTATAGAGCAGAGCATTCTCGATTAGTGTAGGTATCTGCCACCCGCCATGGGTCACTCTTATTTTTTTTAGACTTGGTTATAGTCTTTTGGTGTTGTGTGTATTTGCCTGAATGGATTAATTTATTCGTGGTTTGTTGCTTTATTAAAATACAATTTTATTTTATTTTATGTATATGTACTCAAGTAACTAGGTGTTTGTGAAGGAAACATTTAAGTTTTGCCCAAAGTTTCCTTGGCGAAAATTCAAAAGTTATTTGAATCTTTAATGACATTTTCTTTTGCAATGCTCGTTCGTGTAGCTAGGGGTTTGGTACTTAGAAATTAATTCTTTTTATCAAACATTTCCAAGCTACTGGAATCTATATAATTTCTTCCTTTGTAATTTTCGTACACGCGTATTATAAGTCGTAGAATTAAATGGATGAAAGTATTGTAATTGTATTTTTCATTGATAACAATTAAAAAGTAATCTGAATGAAACAAAGCTGTGGGTGCTCACGAATTCTCTCCTCTCAAAGATAAAAAAAATAATTATCATTTCCCAATATTTAAATATGATATCAAATAAGGTTAGCAGTACCGATTTCTCTAGCAATCGAAATGATTGTAAGACTGATCCAATGCCAGAAAAATCAAGAAGATTTTATTTTGTTATTCATAGAAAACGCTACCATCTCAGATCTATAACTTCAACATTCATGATTTACCATAATTAATCATACAAATTATTATAGAGAGTACTATTTGTGGAAAGATAAATATTGATGCAAATAACGCCAAAAAAATTAGCTGGTTGTGAGTTTTTCATTCAGATATTGGAAGCTACTGAGGACACCTTCATGAGACCAAAAAGAAAAACAAAATAAACTTTTAATTAAAAAAGTACGGCAATCATATGGGGTTATATTGTAATAATTATTGTACTTACGTATCATTGTATATACGTATACAAATAATTGAAATGTTACAATAATAAAACCTGAATGTGTTATGGTCCCAAAGGCTTCATTTATTGGTCAATAGCCCAGCCAGTGTTTTACATAAACAAATAAAAACAGGTCTCGTGTCCATCACTCATGAAATAGTTTTCGAGGACATTTTTTATGGGTTTATGAAGTTTCACATACAATGAAAATAACCTTTAAGGGTTTATTTCCTACACCAGTAGTATAACAGCATTTGAACGTCAAAATTCCAGAGTTTTCCCAGGCTTTTTTTCAATTAGTTTAAAGAAAATTGTAAACTTTATGCTGAAAGATCTTACCGACAAAAAGAAAGATAAAGTTTACCTCGTTTCCAGGTAAAGATTCACTGAAACAAAAAAGGTACGTCTACTCAGCGACGGGATATGTATTTAATATATATTTTTTGTGTCCTGCATTATTTTAGATTCATATATAATAAAAAATAATAAATAATTGTATAAACAATACAATAAAGCTTTTAGCAGAAGTTACTTCTACTCGGTATTATGCAATATTATGTTAAATTCAGAAAATACGATTTAAAAAATATGTTTGGAAATATAAATATTTACACAATCCAGAAATGTATCAAAATTGTAAAAATAATTATTTCGCAATAATTAACATAGGATACCAATTTAAGAAAAAATTGGACATATCCGACTCAATTTGTAGACATTTTGTAAATATAAAAAGTAATTGTTTAAATAATTTAATTAAGTTTTTTAGCAAGTTTAATACTTCAAACAATGACTAACTATTACATATTATTTAGCAAATATTGGTTAAAATAAGTTACATTCATTTAAACAATTAAAGATTGTTTGAAAATACATGGATAATATTCAAATTGTCCATTAGTTATTATTTTTATAAAAAGATGTCAGAAATTGCAAAAATTTAACAATAATACATACAATGTAGATTAGCACGTTTCAAAAACACCCTGGCGCATGTGTTCAATTTTTGAAAAATCCAGTTTCCCCAGGTTAATCAAAAAAGATTTTGAAGTGCCCGGTGGTGGGGTTAATATTTGAATTTTGAACAAAATTAAGGATTTATTTTCTCAGGAAATTGAAACTTTTTTGCACGGATGGTGGGGGGCTTGCCCTGTAGATCGAAAAGCGTTTATTGGACAACCCTAATGTACATATATATGTCTAACTTTTCCTTGTGAAATGCGCAGTTTTTTCAATTATAAAAGGAGACAATAAAAATATATTTCTTTTATTATCAAAGAATCTATTCTGAATTAAAATAATATAAATTTCATGAAATGATACATTTCACATAATTGTGTTAAACGTAATGTCAGAAAGTTCACAGTTTGGAACAAATCTAGTGCGAATCATGTAAATTACGTGATGAGCATATGTTCGTTAAAGCCGAAGATGCTTTAACAAAAGAGAGATTCTTAATTTTAGATGGTAATTATGTTTGTCTACTGGTGTATATCAATATGATTAAATTACCTTCAGATTTCCGGTCTAATGCTCTTACCAACTGAGCCACGAAGAGACGAGAAAATTTTCTTCACAACCCACTTACAAGCTGGATGACAACGTCATTCTTGATACTTGTAAGATTTTTTATTTTCTAAGCATGAATTTATACTTTTATTGTTGATCTTAAGTTTGTTGAGCACGGAATATTTATTATTAATTTTAGATGTTCATTTTTTTTGTCTACTGGTTGTTTTGTGGTTGAGGATTCAACCATTTTTTTTAAATGTGACCTTTTTGAATAAAGATACCTGTCTTTGATTTAAGGTAGTTAACGAGAGCGTAATTGTGGTGACGAATGCAACAACTCTGTTACTCGTGTCCCTAAAATCCTTGATCTAAACACCAAGTGTGTCAGGTTTTAGATTTCGCTTTAGATCCATGAGTAGTTCTGCATCGCTTAAACCCTTAGCCGGGTTTATAATAACAGCCTTGGATCGAGCTCGCCTATGCTGCTTCTTCATTTTCTTGCTGGCATTGCTTGCCGGTGAAGGAGTCGCTCCCTGCTTCTTTTTGGGGAATTGCGGAAGTTGCTTCCGCACGGGTCCTAGGCTGCTGTTCCCTGGGTACCGTTGTGATCGCCTCTGCGGGGCTTATAGTTTATTCCCTCAATCACATACTCAATTCACATACTCCCCAAAATCTTTAGGGACAGCGCCGGGTATCGGGGTTTGAACCTGATCGAAACTGGTGGAGAAACTGTTACTCTCTTGGGGTAGTTCGTTTTTTGCATAATTACTCATCATCATTTTGTAATTCAGGGTTCCTTCCCCTAGAACCTTTTTCCGCCTCAGGTATTCCATTTTCCCAGTCAAGTTCTGAATCATGTTAAAGTTTGTTGTGATATTGAAATCATCCAAAATTCTTTGAATTTTAAAAGATAATTTCCCATGAAAAGAAATAGACAATTAAGGTTTAAATATAAAATTCCTAAGATGATATTTGTTTGTTTGTGGCTAATTACTTAAAAATAGTTTTTCATCAATTTAATTTTTGATATATGAAATGATTAGGATGATAATTTAAAAGCAGTATCAAAAAGTTTTTCAACTGTAAAAATTTTGAGTGGTATTGGATGGTTAGAGTAAAAATGTTAATATCTACCAGAATATGTACTCGTATCTTTACCGTAGCAGTCTGTAATGATATTACCTGGATCAGTTTTAATACCTTATATATTTACAAAAGGAATAGAATTATTAGTTCCAATCTTATTTGTGAATTTAATTTGAGGGTGGTGAGAATCAAATTGATTTATAACATAAAGTACTTTATCTTTTGGTTAATTAATAAAAGTGTCATCATATAACATAAAATATGTATGCATAGAAAATTCTAAGTTTTATATAATATTGCATTCTAAATCTTACATTATTTACCCAGTAAAAAATCATAAAATGAGTGGATTCGTGGGTATTCCATCTATCTGTATACAAAAATTACTATTAAATAGTATTTACACTATAATAATTGGGATTGTGATAGGTTTTATTTTGGGTACTCTGACAGATGACATGTACCTAACAAATTTAAAAAACTTATAGAAGAGAGGTTTTTTATTAAGGAAAATGGTAATAATTGTTTAAGTATAATTTTAGATATTCTTTAATAAGCCATACATCCTCCTTTCGCCTACACTCAACATAGATTTTTAACTATAGAAACAAAAGCCCCGAGACCTTACATTTTCTCGCCCAATGGTCTTCGAAGAATGTGTACACTTTTTTCTGCCCTCTGACGCCCTACAGTGTTCTTACTTACAATTTTCTTACCTTACTTTAATATCTCTTCAACTATTACACAACCCACACCCAAACTCACTAACTAGAACTGTCATTTTAACTCATCTACACTTGTCACATGACTCCTCAGCAGCATTTTTTCATTTACTGTTCCGCAAACCACTTCCTTTTCCCTCGTTTATGTCCCTTACTATTGCCGCTCCTCAATCCTGTCATTTTTCTTATCCTTCTTACAATCCGTAGTCTTCTCAATGATTCCTGTGACCACCAACTCTCCTTTTATCTGGCTCCAATGAAAAATTTTCTTTTGCATTTAAGTTTTCACCTGCTCAGTAGGACTTCTATCCCCGTCATCTCCATTCTTCTTTTTTACTTCCTCAACCGTTCCTGTATCTCCTACTCGTTTTACATCATATCATCTTTAAGCCACGAACCCGAGATTTTCAATTTCACTTTCGCACTCAACAGCTCCTTCCTGTTCACCCAAGAATTCAGCTGCAGAGTCATTCCGCTATCCAGTCCCCACAATCTCTCTATTTTCGCCACTACTTTGGTGTGAGCTGCAGGGTATCCCACCACATTTATCACCTCATCTTCGACTTTTCTTTTCCCCAGAACTCTCACGTTCCTTTTGCTTTACGCCCTCTCTTCTCTGTCTATAATCTACTCTTCCTTCGACAGATTCTATGATTTACCCCACCACGTTCGATAGGACAGAACAAGAAGATATTCTTCTTCGGTCTGGCAGCTTTCCTTCTTCATTTCTTTTTCTTTCATCACCGTTTTCTTTGATTTGGAGCTGCCGTACTCTTTTCTACAAACCTGTGCATAACCTTTACAAATCTCCAGTCAAACTCCCTCTCTGCTCTCACTGGTGCTCTGTCTACTTCTTAGTCCTGTTTCAGGTACTCCAAGATTCGCCCCTGCTGTTTCCGCAACACATCCAATGCTCTTCAAACTTCTTTTGTTGCCTCCCCTCATTCCTCCGTCTTATTCTTGACTTCTCTTATCACGTTTCTATCTGGATGCATCTTGCCTGCATCGCTCTCTTTTTCTTCTTCTACCTTCTTTCTTTTCTATACACCCCGTGTGTACACTGTGCTCCGACTTATTTTAACTCACTTTAAATGTCGAGCCACTTAGCTACTTCTCCGTCTCTCTGATGGAGGGCGGTGTTACCACTTTCCTTGCTCCTCCACCTTTCGTTTCACAACTATCCTTCCTTTTCCACGTGATACTTTTTACCACACTCAATTCTTTCTTTATACGCCCAAATCTCACCACACTCCCACGTCCACAGTAAACACGTGACTTTTCTCGACTTATATTCTTACTCTTGAACTTTTTAAGTCATCTTCAATACCAAATACCGTCCAAAACCTCCGTGGAACCTAATACACGATTTGTAAATGTCCGTCAATAATTTAAATTTTTTTCTGTTTATTCGTTTCTATTTGTTTCACATAATGTTATTTATTGTCTTTTTTCACTAATCTTTACAATATTGTTATTTTATAAAATAAAATGAATTTTCCTATAACTGTTAACGTATAATTGAATATGTTGAATAATTCGACTACAATAATAGAAGAAAGGGTCTTCAGCCACTTTGATTCCTATCTTTTGGTCTGAATTTTGTCATTGAACATACTATTTACTATTGCATTCTATAAAGTTATTATATCACTCAAACAAAATCGCTTTTTCTTAAATATGTCTTGATACTTAAATTTTCGACTAAAATATAAAATAAATTTGAAATCAAATAGTTGAATATTTTTTCAATTACATTTTAAAGCCTCATAAAGACAAGTGTACAAAAATTAAGAATTTTGCCGACTGTGATTCGTCAGTGAGCCCTACCGTAAGGCGCTAATAGCGAACATCTTTATAAAACATCTACAAACTAAAATATTCAACCAATCCAAGTTTAAACCGAAATTTTGGTTGCGTTACGTTGACGACACCTTTGTCATCTGGCGAATTAGTCTAAATAAACTAAGTAAATTTTTCGACTTCATCAATCGATTGCATCCTTATATCCAGTTCACATTACAAATTTAACAAAGCAGAAAATTGCCCTTCTTCGACTTATTAGTTGACAAAAGATCTGATATCAAATTAGGACATCAAGTTTACAGCAAACCCTCCCAAACAAACAGATACTTAAATGACTCTTCCCATGACCACACTTTTTAAAAACAGTCGGGCATCAACTTTCGTGTATACAGAGCTGTCTCTATAACCGATAAAGATAACTTACGCAAGGAATTGCAAAATGTTAAACAAATCCTAATACAGAACGATTACACAATAAAAAAAATTGATGAAGCAATAAGAAAATACACGCAATAAAACTAAAGAAAGAGAGAGAAAAACAACGACCATCCTAGCGTACATTCAATGTGTCACAGAACAAATAGCAAGAATTATCAACAAACACAATATCCAAGACATATTTAAACCACCTGAAAAAATAGGAAAGCAACTTAATAACCAAACGTATAAAGGAACATAAGAGTAAGGTCAGGCTAAAGACTTTTCAAGCAATCAGCTCTAGCTGAAAATCATATCGAAACATGACATAACATTTTATTTGACAAAACAACCAGCATGGCAAAAACTAACAATATTTTTCCAAGAAAACATAGAGAAGCAATCAAAATCTTGAAACCTCTTAGCGACAACAATAGGGACAATGGATACAATACCCATCTAATTGGGCTTTCCTTCCTCCCAGATTAAAAAAAATACTTGATCGGCCAATCAGGTCCCAACAGTCCCCACAGTGGGGCGCTCTAACCAATCACAGGCATCGCACAGAGTATATATAAGAACAGTATAACCTGAAACCCTGGTTTTAGGTCAGCCTGAAAAAGTGAACTGTAGTTTTCACGAAATTTCGGCAAAATTCGTAGCTTTTGCACACGACTGGAACCAAAAATATGTCTTTTGATCAAAATGAATTATTTTGAAAGCATTAAATCAATAATGTTATAAATTAATATTTTATGTATAAAAATTTTTTTATATTATATATAATTTAATATTATAGTATAAGAAGATCATTAACTACATATTCGACGTTTTATCCTATAAAGATGTATTTTCATCTAAATACTTTAATTTTCTTCCTTAATATTAAAAGTTTTAGCAAAAAAGTTAATTTTTTAATTAAGTAGTTAAATTTTCAACTATAAACAAGAAGTTGCATAAATAAAATAGCCTAATTTTTAACTAAAAATGATTTTAGCAGTTTTAAGAATTTTCCAGATTTTGTTGTAAATTTCAAAAGAGATTGCAAAAAACTACTATAATCTGAAAGAAAAAGTATAATGTGTATATGAGTTTCGAAAGTACAGTACTTAAAAAAAAATCTGATTTTTTTTTTTTAATAAAGTGCGTTACGAGTTTCAAAAGTTTATATACTCATAACTTTGCCAATAAAACTTTTCTATCAAATTGGCGAAATACGTGTCGATCAAAAGCCTTTGAAAAACAACATATTACATCCGAAGTCGATTCTGTGACTTGGATTTTAAATGAATTCGGCCAAAGTGTTTAACAATATTTTGGCTTAGACTCTGATTTCTATCAAAACGCTATTTGAAAAAAATCGCTTTATTTTATCCACAGAAGATACAATTGAGGTAGCCAAATTTATTGATCATTGCTGAATTATGAAATATAAATATATGTATCATAGAACGAGAAATTTGATATCTATAATCAACAAGATAAGGATTCAGATAGCGTATGGAAATATTATCGGAAAGGAAATTATTTTTTACATACACGTTTCACAATATTCTTCACCAGCGAATCTTTCAGTTTTCGCTTAGTTGCGAAATATGTCGATCGTTTATACTCTACTCTATACCTTGATGTTCATCCTTAACTCTATTGGTAAATATAATAATAATAATATGTACATATATACATATATAACTAAAATTTCGTAATAAGTATAACCGCAGCATTTTGCCGGGACCAGGTGAAAATCTGAAAAATTGCACCCGATCCCCGCGAAATCGCGGTAAAATTTCAGCCATACCCACGTCTCACGACCGTGAGATGGCTGGTTACAGGCTGTTATGGAATCAATACCACGATCCAGCAAAAGTCTCGTGCAGTGTGTTTTAGCATATTGTTCGTACGCAGAGATGCTTTTCAGGCATCCAATGGTCGAGAATATATAGTTCCAGTATATGCGGCACTTTTCATTTTCGACAATTGACTCTATTTCCGTAAAAGTAACAAGAATGGTAATAAAGTACTCTTAGTGCCGCATTGTGCCTTTGGATGTAGGTCGTCCCTGCATGAGTTGGACGCCCTGAAGCTATCATCGGGAATGTCTTGGCTCAAAACGTGCCGACGGTATGTTTTGGTGGAAATGATACCATCTTGACATGCCAAAATGTAACCGTCCGTATCCGACTTTAATCCGCGTGATTTAAGGAAAGGAAAAGTTAGCTCACACGACATTGACTGATCCTCAACATTTCTCTGAAAGATGCTGTGCATCCTCTTATCGAGGAGCTGTTCCCAGAAGTTTTTCTCCTGTTCTTTCTGAATCCGGGCTTTCAGAATATTAGCAGCCTCCTCCGCTGCTTTGTACAGAACCACTCCCTTGCCTTCTTCTTCATGCCTCCTGACTATT
Source organism: Druon quercuslanigerum (assembly GCA_010014905.2). Lineage (NCBI taxonomy): Eukaryota > Metazoa > Arthropoda > Insecta > Hymenoptera > Cynipidae > Druon > Druon quercuslanigerum. Next base: position 49,234 of record JAAAKG020202373.1, read on the forward strand.
TTAAAAAGAGCATCTCTTCCGTTTGTGGCTCTATGTGCTATACCAAAAATAATCATGTTGTGGAAAGATTCAATATTCAATATTCTGCGACCACCTTGACAGCGTGAGATGCAGAGTCGCGGAATAGAAGCCTTAAGGCTAATGCTTTTGTTTACGTGTATAACCTTTCGTGCACCGATATCAAGGGATCTAAGCTTGTTCTTCGTGCATGTAACCACTTAAAATAGAGTACTACTGGGACGGCAAGCATGTTCTTTGCAGATACTTTGTTCCCCGCCCACATTTTGGAAGACAAAATCTGCCGAATGAGCTATTTATATCTGCTTCGTAGAGTATCCTTTATAGATGTTACATCCTAAATGCGGCTCTGTGGCCCTTAAGTTTTTCTCGCTTCAAATAAACTTTAACGCATTTTCCTAAACCAAATTCCATTCCTATTTCCTTAGTTTATAATTTGACAATCCCTAAAGCTATATGTAGTTGTTCTTCATTTTTAGCATAAATCTTAAGATCACGCTGGTAGAATACATGGGTGATCTTCTGCTTCCGATTTGCTAAATTTCCGCAAATGTACCATTTTGAATAGCGAAGTGCTACAGATAATGGCAATAATGTGAGGCAAAAGAGGAGTGGGCCCATGGAGTCGCCCTGAAAGACACCTCTCTGGAAAGTGACTTTGTTAGTTTTTGTACAATTTTTTTAGATAAAATAGTAAATCTGGTTTTCCAAAGTGGCATTAATCCATCAATCCACCTCACGATTTGTGAATGGACCTTTAAGCTTTCCAAAAGAAAGATGATAAATTTATTTGAAGTCAAATCGAAATCTTTCCGGTAATCAATCCAGACCATCGATAGGTCACGCTGGTAGGATGTGAGTTCAGACAAGTGGCCTGTTATTTCTTGGGTCAGATAAGTGGTCCATTTTCGCCTGCAGTACTGTGCGTTCTTCCACCAACTACTCCGGAATTGGCTCTTCCGACTTCAAATATGAGGTAAAAATACGGACCAGATAGTGGTGGGTTGAAGAAAACTTCTTTCACCAAATGTTCTTGATATCATTATTCCTCAAGTGTTTTTATGAGGGCGTCACACAGCTCCTTGAGGCTATTTATGTTCTCGGAGTCTTTGTCAAGTCCATGTTGCACTTCGTACACTTCTCTACAAAAGACTTCGACCTCATCTGGTTTGGGCGGGTGGTCGACAGCAACTGGAGGGTCTTGAAAGAGTCGAGATGGATCAGAGAAAAACCGTTGGTATTCTCTAACCTACCTCTTTCTCTGCTCTTGACTTCACTTTGCGTCAGATAGTATCCGTATTCTCCCAAAAATATGCTGCTTGATGGTCAGCACTTGTTAAGTGTGTGATAACGGATCCGGCGTTCCCGCGCGAACTTTCAAACCTTAGCGGTAAAATTCCTGCCAGGAATATAGTATATATAGTAATATAGTCAATCAAGCACTGAATGCGGGGCGTGTACTATCTTCGCCAGTCTATCTTTATGACGAGTTGATGCATTCGTGTTTTGGTCTTATGATCAACCTTTGGTTTTATTTCACGGTTCGCATCGTCCAAAGCTCTCACTGCATTAAACACACAACAATTGATAGTACAAAGTTTCAGCTAGAGCTTTGGGCTTACGAGAAACCTGGGTGTTGATGTTTCTCCGCGTCATAAAGCATCGCCTCTCCTCTGTCAGATGCCTGCCCATGGTTGGTCTTGTCACCTCTCTTTCTCTGCTGCTAGCTTGTTCTGGCTCTGGTTGATGCAAAAAGTGCGATAGCTCTGGGTGTTATTTGCACCACAGAGCATGCAGTCGTGATTTTCTCGTTCCGTCCACCTAAAAGCCCCAAGATTTCTCCGGTCTATTGCATTGAATCCATCTTCATTGGCTCCCCCAGCTGTAGAGTGTTCGGCATTGTTGGCCGACCCATTGTCGGGAGACCTGCGCGTTCTGTTGAATATAACCGGGCTTACTACAACTTTGTTTGGTGTTATCATTGTTTTCCCATGAGAATCTAGGGAAAAAGTTTCGTCCATCCTTGTAGAGCCGTGCATACAAGGATAACGCTGCTTACTCTGAGAGGTGCTATTCAGCTTACGGCACGGTTTTCACACCTCCGCTTAAGGGTTTATTCCTTCGGGCAACCCCTGCACAATTTTCCGTGACTGTTTATTAACTTTTTGTAACCATATTCAGCATAAACCCTTGGTACAGGGTCCCTCTATTCGCAACCCGAGGACGCGTTCGGTGGCTTTGTCATAGGACCTTCGGTTTGTTTATAGAGGAATCAAAATATATAATACACACACACACACACACACACACATATATATGTTTGTGCAACTTTAGAAGTTTGTTCAGTTATTTTAAGAGTAACAATGCAATTCAAATTCAAAGTAGACTTTGGATTAAAATCAGTGTATTACTGTCTTAGCCCGAAATGCAACCAAAACATTTATATATATTCCATGGTTTACACTCTAATTATTTTGCACACACTGAATAAAAATGATAGATTCTTCACTACAATACACCTTAGTTAACTTCTTTTGATAAATTTTTAAGATGAAAATAATTTATTTAATTATTTGTAAGCTTCGCCCATGTAACACAATACAAATGTGAAATGTCAGCTGTCGGAATATTATGCCAGCCAAACACTAAGAAAAGCAGAAAAGTTGGGTCCACGCATAAGGCTAGTTGTGGATCATTATTAGTAATGTCACAAGATTCTTTCTTCAAAACATGTAATCCTCCGTTCCTTCTTACAGAGTTAAGTTCACAATTTGAATGTTTGCCTAATGGTGCGCCTATTCCTGGCGGTCCTCGTGCCGATCCATCATCTTTTGCTTCTGACAGACGGCAACCACCTACAGAACCTGAAACTTCGACCAGGTTTTCTTCTCATGCCGAACCTCCTCTTCGTTCAAGATCCCGGTCCCCTCCAGCCGTGAATAGAACTTCGCCTACCAGGCTTCCTTTTTCTAACATACTTGGTTATGGACTTGATCAACTTAAATTTATTCGACTTATTCCTTATAAAAATCCACACCGGAAATTCTTTCCGCAAAGATTCAGTTTTCCTGCCGATCGAGAAATTGAATTGCTCGAAGGACCGAATACGTTTAGACCTATACCAACCCAACAACAAATTGTATTTTCAACATTTGATGGGGACGTCTTTGCAATAATGGACGGTACTGATACGCTAGCTGGAATATATATGTACAATTGTGGCAGTTACAGTAAAGTACGCGCAAAAATCAACATGAGAAATTATAAAGTTACCCCATTGACTGCAGATGAAATCAAGGAATCTCCAGTAGGCCGGCATCGGAAAATCTTCAATAATTATAGAGTAGAGCATGTAAAACACAATCACGGGTGAGTTACTTTAAGAAAAAGACGAGTTATCGTTAAATCACATTTTTAAGTTAATTTTGTAATCTCAACATTCAATATTCTAAACATTCGTGAATTATTTTTTATGCAACTCTGAATCTTTGTAAATATTTTAAAATTTGTTCAATTCAATAGGTTTTCTTTCGATTTTCACCTTTTCTTTATTTTTTCTGAGGGCTTTCAATTCACGTTCAATTCTTATGGGTTTTATAAAATTTGATTTGCTAATTCTATTTACTCTAGTTTATGAAAATTTAATAAATTTGGTTCAATTTGTTGTATCAAATTGAATCATTTCAAAATTATCTTAATTTTGTAAAAATATTAGTAATCAATTTTGATTTTAAACTTGTCCTTAGTTTTTTCTCAGTGGATCCTGAATTCTTTCAAACTTACCTTGCACTGTTAAATATTATATCAATTTTTTTTTAATTCCTCTACATTTTGTTCATTTACATAGTTGAAGTTATTAAGCATTAAATCTGTAATAAATGCCTTTTTACAAAAATGATAGAAAACCTTTACAATATTTAGAAACGCTTATGTCCTATTTTTTTCTTCTTTTTCATCTAACGATCTACATTCTTGTGCTAGGTCTTCTGATCCTGCCGAGCCAGCCTTTGGTTCCAGTAGTAGTTCTCCTGCAAGGTGCATTGCTCTACCTGCCAGGCTTCCTTCTCCTGAAGGATGTAAATATGAACTTGACCAGCTTCAGTTCATTCGGCTCATTCCCAAAAATAATCCGAATAACATATTAGAATTAAAAAGATACACTTTTCCTGCGGATAAATTAATTTTATTTCTCGAAGAAAAGAATCACTATAAACCTATACCAGTCAAAGAACTAATTGTATTAGCAACGGTTTCGGGGGACGTATTTGCAGTATTGGAGAGCGATCATGATCTTGCTGGAATATATACATATATTGCTCGCACTGGTAACAATGGGCGCGTAAAAATAAACATGCTAAGCGGCATGGTTAGCCAATTAACAAAAGAGGAAATGAGTGAAGTTCCAGTAGGCCGCCTTCGTCCGATCCTAAAAAATTTTAAAATACAGCACGTAAAGCACAATCCTCCACGTGATCTCGTCAATTAGAAGAAATTTTATACAAAAAATGTGACTCAAAGCCATCTTAAAATATTAAGAGTAACTTGTAATTACATATAATAATACCCGAATGCATTATACTTCCCAAGACTTCAATTATTTGTATGTATCCCAGCCAGTCTGATCAAGAAACAAATAAAACCAAGTTCCGTCTTCATCACTTACATAATACTTTTAAGGGAAAATTATTATGGATTTCTAATGATTTACATATACACAAATAGCAAAAAATTAAAGGGAAAAACAATTTCCGAATTTTTAGTCACTTTTCAGAATACTGTAAGGTTTTCCTAGTTTGGACGGGTGACCTAGTTTGAACGAATGTTAAGATGCTATAGCTTAATCCTTTAAAATCTTGAAGGTAATGAGCCGAAAAATAGTTTTGATTACACTTTAAAATCGATTAAAGATATTTTTAAAACATGTTTTATAGCTTCTGTAGAGATTATCACATGCAGTAGCCTTGCGGGTCTACCACTGTGCTACACTTTGCTCATATAAGCGTTCATTTTTCTAAAGTCTTGCCGTAATGGGATTTTATGTACTTGAAGAATAATGAGTATAAAACAATCAGCGTGAAAAATCTCTTCAGAAGAGGCGCTTCATGCAGTTATGATAGAACTTGACGTACAGGTAAGTTCTTTTATTCATCTAATTGTATTTTTCGCCTTTTCTTTTGAGATTATCGCATGTAGCCGTTTAAAGGCATCTACGGTAACTCTTCTGCAGAGTCATGGATAAAAACATCCAACTTTAGTCCAATTGTACCGTATTTAAACTAAATAAAATACAAGTATGAATACAAAGAATAAACATGTCATGCTAAATCTTAAGGAAGTTCGTGATTACCTAATTTTACTTATTTCAATATAGATAGCGCAAAGATTTCGGATCCTCTATGACGCACCTGTTATAAAATCTAGCGAAGGTGTGAAACCTCTGTGTCCAGACAGCCGTTTGTAAACTTTTATTAATGTTTACTTCACCTCTATTCGCAGCTGATGTAGCAGCGTGCCGTATACTATATGCACTAAAACAGTTTGTATAAATACCGCTGTTCGTTAAAGCTCTTTTAATCCAACGACTAAGAGTTTGCATAGAGACAGGACCGTACAGTTTTATAAATGATAAGAACAACTTTTGCTCCAACCCTCTTAACGGTAGAGTTTTATCTAAATATGTCCTCAACACTAAAGCAGGACATAATTGAGTATCTTCGCAAAAAAGGGGATAATAATAGTTTTTTATTAAGACGTTTTAATTTGCTCGTGAATTTTCACCTACATTCCACCATCAACGCTCTAAATATCTCGAATATCTATCAATGTCAGTGCCTGAAGACGACGCCCTGTTACTAAGGCTAACAAAATCGATAATTTAATCGAGAGCCTATTTAAGCTCAATTCCGCATTAGTCACCTACTGTCCAATATGATCTAAAACCACTTTAGGATCCCAGGTTCTATCATACATTTTTGCTATGAATTAAGGCAATCGCTTATCAAGAACTATTCAAAGATCCATACGACATTTTATTATCATATTTTTTCTTAAGAATATTCAAAATTTCTGGAATTGATTCATGAAATGGACTAATTCTCGCTGTTTGATAAAACTTCCACAACTTTGTTAGAACGCCATCGTAATGTTTCTTCCTCGCAATAGACAGGGACAAAAACATTACTTCCGCAGTCTCTCTTCCGCAGAATCTTGTTTTCAGTACACATATCGTTTACATTTCCTATTTGATCTTGTAGCAAACAAATCAATATCCGGTTGACCAAACCTCTTTATTATTTCACAAAAAAATTTATCTAATAAGGTGTATTCTATTTCGGGTTTAAGTTTTCTTGACTCGAAATCTGCGTCAACATTATCTTTGGAAGATATATATGTTGCGAACATCTAAAGGTCTTTTTTTACACCAGTTTACACGAGGATTGAAACAGTTAATGAAGTTAACTGCAACACGAATATCAACATTTCACCTTACAAGATTAGGTTTTGAAATACCCCTTAACGAATAAATGGTATATTGATTATAAATCCTCAATTCTTTAAAATCGAGCAAGTTATCTAATGACCTTAAATAAGACATAATTGGCTTCATAATTTTCGTCAACGTAAAGGGCTGTTCGACGCACCGTCTTTACACCTTTTAATTTAAATATTTAGTAAAAATAAACTTATTTATTTGTTTAAGATTTAGCTTGCTGAATATCTCTTATTACTAGTAATTTGGAAATTCTTTTATTTATTATTCTAATTTCCTATTGAGACCATTGAATTTTGCTAAAAGGTGCAGATTGAAAAACTTCAGACGGAAAAGGAATTTTGTACCCCCTGATCCAAATCAGTACGTTCTTATTAGACGTTTAATTCTCCTAAAAATTAAGAAAGATTTTTAAGCAGCCTGCATAACTCACCGCATCTACCAGTGTCCCCCTCAGTAAGTTGACATCTGCGATCCCCTGTACCTCGGCTTCTGGTTGCGCGTCGGATACCTTTCCCCGCTAGGCATCAGATTTGTCTGTCTTCTGATTAGCTGTCGAAGTGGTGGGCCACATAAAACGGCCAACGCCTTAGCAGCCTTAAGCTTATCCTCCAAAGTAGCTCACGATCCCTAATATCTCAAGTTTTTCTCATTTTCTACACCGAGGGCAAGCGATGCTAAAATGATCAACCTACAAGTCCAGCCGTAATTTTTGCTTGGGTATCCATTATATGTAAATTCCTTTTCATAACTGCACCGTTCTCCTCTTTGAGAGCCTCTCTAAACTCTATATTCAACTTGGGAGGATTAAAAAAACAGTTGTTCGAAGGAGGAAATTTATTCACCAATGATTTTTTCTCGTCTGCAGGCAAAGCTTTTTTAATAATCTCTTGAATTCTTATGACTAAATTCACCTCAGCTTGCGGGGCCAAAACTATGTCTGGATCTATTCTCTGCCCAATCGCCTCTAATTTCTCTAATCCCATCCTTTGAATATCGTCCTGTGAATCTTCTACCTTGCCATCCGCTTTTTCTGCATGTTTATTTTTATCAGTTGCACCGTTATCATTGTCTGCTGCAACTGGAGCAGCTGGACCTCTTGCACCTGCAGCAGCTGAGTCTGTCACATTATCAGTCTACATCGCTGCATTCTGACTCTGACCGGTCTTCTTGTTTGGAACAGTCGGTTCCTTCTTCGAGCCACTAGCAGCGACCTCCGTCGAATAACTTTTACTACGTCCTGAACTTATATCATAATATCGATCATCTCTATAATATCTTTTGCTGCTGTCTCTTTGATTATGACGATAATAATCCTTCCAAGGACTATATTCTCTCGAACAACTAGGAGGCGGTGATGACCATCTTCAGAGACTACATGCCTAATTCTGTATCTACTAACGGTTGCAGACCATTAGGAAAAGGCATTACTATTAATTATTTTCAAAATGAAATTCGTTTGGGACAGGATACAAAATGTCACAAAAATTTTTTAAAAAATGCCTTGCAAGACGATTTTCTTTTTTAGGTTTCACTCCATGAATCGATTAAATCGAAACATGAGATGTGCCCAATTTCTGCATTGATCTATGTACGAACGATTGCAAACCGTTAGTCTAAAGGGACCACTTGCCAACACATCAGAAAAAAGACTAAAACCTGTTTATTTTACAAAAAACAGACAATAATGCGTCTAACTACGGTTACAATACCGAAAAAACCGAGATAGTCAGAAAATAAAAGACTTCTGAAACCTGGCCGCGTGGCCTATTTCGTACTTACTTCTCTTTTCCCAATTCCACTCCTCCAGTCGTCTAGACTCCAATATTTTTTATAATCTTCGTATTTTCTTTTATATCCAATACTCCTCCTCCTCATCTAAAGAGCTTAAACGACTTGAGTATCTTCTTTTACACATTTTTATTCGACTTTGTAAAAATTGTGTGACACCTTCGTTACACAAAACAAAGAAATGAATGTTAATATGAGAGGAGACTTGAGGCAATAGCCAGCTTCAAATTTTTCTCACCTTTAATTTGTGGCGCTGTCGGTACATTGAAAGGGATACTACGTGTGAGAATTTTGAAAGAAGAGGCGCGAAATACAATTAAAGCTTATATAGTCGCGCGTGTCGCCATCTGTGACTGATCGAGCGTAACATTCCTCTCGGATTGTTAGGACGGTAGTTGATACGAGGTTTTTTTTTCGTCAGAATAGTCTTTGAATATAACTGAAAGTCAATCTATAATTCATTAACATGAAGCCTTATTTATGCATTTGTATTGAACAATTAATAAAGATATGCGGAAAACAATTGCAATCACAATGATACAGCGAATTTAAAAATGCAATTGATAAAAATATTCTTTTTTTTAATTACGTGATTTATTATGCTAATAAATTTTCACGTTAAAATATTTAAATTCCTGATTGCAATTTAACCGTGAGGGTACGGACTGCGTTACGAATTTTTAATGTAGCACCATTTCAAAGGAAGTGAATGTTGTGGTTCCGTACCAAGGGGGGGGGGGGGTACCTTCAGGTAGTTAGTATGAGACCGCTAAGGAGCAGCGTCAGTCTACGCATCGTGCTTGAGTTATACAATTTCGAAAATTGAACTCAGGTAGGCTACACCAAGTTGGCATCGAACGTTACAAAATCTGTTTTTTTTTAAAAAGGTGTTTTTTTAATTTTATACAATTATATTTTTTTAATAAATAATTTTTGTTATTTATTTATATTGTACTTCAAACGTGACTTATAAAATATCGATATCTTTTTATTTCATAAAGTTATGCAATTTAAAAAAAAACGAATTTTTATAAAATTTTTTTGAGAATTGCTTAAATATTTCAATGTATTTTTGTTTAAACAAATAATGCAATGAATCTATCAACTCCATTGTATTTATAGTTTTTTAAAACATTAACTACTAAATTTCAAATGTTGAAAAAAATCTTTAATTTTAAAAAAATCTTTAAGTATCAACAAGATACTTTTATTTTTTACCTAAATATTTAAATATACACGAACAAAAAAACAGTATCATTAAAAAATAAGTAGTTAAACTTTTAAGTGAAAAGGAAGAATTTTCTATTCAATAATTACATTTTCTTGTACAATAATATAAGGATTTTTTATCAGCACAGACAAATTCTCAATATAAAAATTAAAAGTTGAAGCTAAATAGAAACAATAATTTTTAACTAAAAAGTTAATCTGAAACCAAGTAATTGAATTTCTAACAGAAAACGATACATTTTTATCTAAAAATGGATTAATTAACGAGAATTTGGAAAAGCGATTTTGCTAGTCTGAGTGATACCATAATATAATAGAATTAGATAGTAAATAGTATTATAAATTGCATACTTCAGAAAATAAGAAATAAATCAAAGTTCGTGCAAATTCTTTATTTCTTTATTTGTATCCACTTCTCGAAAACTATCAAGTTTTTTGTTAATAAATTAAATTTCTGATTTGTGCAACGATTCATGTGATAATTTACGATTTGTCTTAAAAGATTTTTAACTATAGAAGCTTTTAGTTATATTGGATGGTTAGAGAAAATATTTTAACGTCTACTAGAATATATATCCTCACAATTCCAGTCTAAAATGATATTACATGAATCAATTTTAATGACTTCAATATTTAAAAAAGAAATAGAATTATGAATTTTAATCTCATGTGTAAATTTAAGTCTAGGATGATAAGAATTAAATTGATTTATAACATAAAGCCCTGTATCTTTTGATCAATTAAGAAAAGTGTCAGCAACGTACCTAAATTATGTATGTATAGAAAAAACTTAATTTGATATGACATTGGATACTAATTCTTACATAAATAAATCGACTAAGACTGATACAATGGGCAAACCGAAATGTTTACCATGTATTGGACCACAGTACCCCGAGATTTCTAGGCGGTCCTTTATCGTGGTACGAGACTAGAATTTTTGCTAAACTGAAACGTGTCTTAAAACGCTGACTACGACTTAGGGTACTCTCTTTAAACACAGTCTTCGTGGTGCACAGAGACAAAGTCTTGCAGCTCCTGCATCCTGATTATTCGTTGCCTCCATTTCTCGGGGTCTGTTGGTACGGAGGTATTGTAGCCGATCATAAATTCTTTTAGATGCAATTCTTAACTTTTCTCAAACAAAGATAAATATAAATACAATTCCCACAGAAGATGTCCTGAGTTACGTGGTACACTAGAGTAAACGAGTGTAACGAATGCAAACGAATATTTACTTTTGCTGTACGAGACAAACACTGCGGATGTTCCCCTTTTGTTAAGGATATGATCCATAAAAGCTTTGATAATAGTCGCAGCGTTGGCTTGACTCATATGTAATAATTCGATATATTTAGTATAAATGTCTTGAAATACAATCAAATACTCAAAGGTCAGTGCTGCCTTTGGCCATGGGCCAATGACGTAAGTGGCCACAACGGTCCAAGGATGTTGTACTACCCTGTGGCCCATCTGTCCCGCTCTGGGTCTTTTGTTTGCCATGATTCTCTGACTGGTGTCACAATAACGTATACTCCGAGAAATTTCGTGATATATGTCTGGCCAATAGCACTGAACCGAGGCTCTCCTCTACGTCTTGTAGATTTCCAAATATGTGACCTGTCGATCTTTATGCACCTCATCAAATGCTTCTTGTCTCCCCTCGACTGATATTATAAACTTTTACGCCTTTAAGTCTTAGATTACCATATCTACTAGCGCATTCTGGTATCAACGATAAAGCATCCCTTCCACTATCTTCTACCCATAAAATTTTCTTAGAGTTTCTTCCACCACGTGGAGCCGTCTACAATACCAGTCGTTTTTTCACTGGCTCCATGACAGATACTGGAATTTGCACGTCTTGCGAAGCTCCTTTCCGGTGATGATTATGAAATCGTATTCGTGGAGGTTATCGCACCAATTGTTTGGTTTAATTATAGAGGTTGTGAGGCTATCACCACAATCTGTCTTCGTTGATTACCTTGATGTGAAACCAATCTAGATAGGCACAAAATTTTTTAAATGGCCAAAACAAAGCTAAACATTCCTTTTCCGTGACCGAATTCTTGCTTTCCGCGTGCGAGATCGTTCTGCTCACTAAAACATTCACCCTCTTAACGCCGCCGTAAATCTCCGTTAAGGCTGTTCCGAGATTTCCATTCCTGGTGACCCTTAAGCGTCATATTTACAATGAATATTTTGTCGAGATACGCATATACGTTAAGATTCACGTCCGGCCTAAGAGGGACTCAGTAAGTCGCTAAAATTTCTCGTGGGCTCCTGACAGTCCAAAGGGCATTCTTGTGAACTCAAGAATCCCCATTTCCGGGACTGTAAACGCTACGTACTCCCTACAGTCTTCAGCCATCGGATTTTTTGTGGTACCCTTACTTTATGTCTAAGGTCTTTATGTACTCTGAGGCTCATAGAGACTTATCTCTGAAAGGTGATCTTGTCAGTTGTCAAACGATTTTTTCTAGATGACATAGTAAATATTGTTTTCCAAAGTTTTTTCAAGCTTTTCAAGAGACAGATATTAGGCCTATGGGAACTTAAATGATAAAAATTAATAATAATATGTTCGCAGACCTTTTAAATATTAAGAAAGTAGTCAATAAACTATTTTATTTTATTTTTTATATTTTATTGGCACCAAAATACAATTTTCCAGAAAGAACGTGATTAAACATTAGTTCTGATAGCAGAATAAATTACATGTTTTCTCATATTGCTTACAAGTTTGATTATGAAAGTTAGTTTAGAACTCTTCTATTCTTAAGAAAATTCCAAAAGATGTTTAAAAATGCCAGTTTTAAGTAATAAGAAATGTAATGTCAGCAATAAGTTTTCTTTATTTTATTGAGAAATTTCGAAAATTAAAAAGCTTTTAATTTGAAATCATTTCATTACTAAAGGTTTCATTGAAATTTTTTTAATATAAAATAGACACCTACTGTTTAAGTGAATAGATAATTTCAAATTAATAAAATTTTCCTATAGACGTTTGAAATGCAACAATTTCTAAAATCTTAACTATACATATAAGTTTTCTAAATATAAATAATATCTGATTAAAGATTGAAAACAAAATAATTAGGATATAATAGTATTTGATTAAAAATATTTTTTATAAAAAACGTCAATGAGATAGGCCTAACAGCGAAAATTTTAGAATTTTCTTTAAACTTACTTATAATAACCTGGAAAGAAGCAGCAAGTAAGGAGTCAAAATTCTGCAATATTACTGGTATAAGAAGTCAACCCCTAAAGCATAGAAGTTTCGTTTAAAGAGGGTTCCACATGCACCATGGGGGTGATACTTGTTTGAGAACTTATATCATAGGATAATTATAAAGAAACTATAATAAATCATTAAAACTAAGCTCTTTTCAGTTCATTTCTGGAAAACACTAGCTGGGATATTAAAAACTAATTGAAATCTTGGGAACCATGACACGTTCAGTTTTTATTATTATTTGTAATTGTAAGGTACTTTTAATATATTCATATGACTTCGGATCACACCTTTTTTTGTATAGAATTTCTTCTAATTACCTTGATGACTCGGACGTTTGTTGTTAACATGCTGTATTATAAAATTATATGAGATCGGACGAAGGCGACCTACTGGAACTTCCACCATTTCATCTTTTGTTAATGGGGTAACCGTTCCGCTTCGCATGTTTAATTTTACCAGTCCTTTGTTGTGAGTACGAGGATTATATGTATATATCCCAGCGAGATGATTACTACTCTCCAATATTGCAAATATGTCTCCAGCAAGTGTTGTTAATACAATTAGCTCTTGGATAGGTATAGGTCCATAGTGATTCGATCCATGGTGCACTAAAATTGGTTTATCCACAGGAAAAGTGTATCTTTGAAGTCCGAATAGCAGGTTGGGATTCCTTCTGGGAATAAGCCAAATAAACTGAAGCTGGTCAAGTTCATATCCAGATCCATCAGATGAAGGAAGCCTGGTAGGTAGAGCCATGTGCCTATAAGGAGTACTGGACCTGAAACCAAGTAGTAGCTCGGCAAGGGGAAGGAACCTGGCGGAAGAATGCTGATTGACAGACAAAAAGAAGCAGGAGAAAATGAGCCGCTATGAGGAATACCATGATAGGGGCATGAACTAACTAGTAATGAATGTTTTTGAATTTACCTCGGAATCTTCGTGAGGTTTTATGTGATTTTCTGCATGAAAAGGAGTTTTCCGTAGATTTAATTTTCGACAGCAGCAAATATATAAATATTTAAAGAGACTGCGCTATAAACCGGGTAACCGAAATTTCAGAGATGTTACCTGGCGAAAGAACATTGTTGTTATTTTTCTAATTTTTATTTGTTGTTTAACTGTAAAATCTTTTTTGTTCGTTAACTAGACAGATTTTCTAGAGCGATTTTCTATTGTTTTTACTAGGCAAAAATTTTTCTGCGTTGTTTTGTAAGCTGCAGGTAAGTTTTTTATGTAAAACTGTTTAAAATAGCATGACCAACATAGATGTTCTTGTACGAATGAAAATGTTTATTGAAAAATTTGTTTAAGTTTTATTAATCAAAACACGTCGCGTAATCTTCTTCTTTACAGGGATTTGTAGACGCCGAAACCGAAGATGACTTAAAAGTAGCCTCTTCTACGAATAAAGAGAACCAATGTGAGAAAAAACACGGATTTCACATCTGCTTCAATAAGCATTTAACAGGTTTAGACTGCGGACCCTTTATTACAAGAAGTCAAAGGAACTTTAAAGAACTTGATAAAATACCTAATATTGCAAGGTAAGTTTAAAGGACTTTAGAAACCATTAGAAAGATTAATATATTTACAATTTTTTGAAAGATTAGCACAAAATTTTCGAATTGAAAAAATTTTAATAAGAAAAATTTATTAATAATTTTCAGAGAATCAGAAAATATTTCAATGCCCAGCTGAAAAATTTATATATAGTTTGTGTGTAGCAAACAAAACACTAATACTTTTTATTTTTTTCCTACAGAAACGTTCATCAAATAAATAAAAAACGTAGCTGTCATTGTCTACTATATATAATATATACATTAGTTGTTTATATGGGAAGCTTTTAAGAAAATGCAAGAGAACTTGATGCAATTCTTTTGAAATTAACAGGGATTTCAGTAGAAAAGAACTGGGGGTTCAATTTAAATTAATTCAAGAATATTTGAATTTGTTGGATTCCCTGTTTTAATTTATTAAAAGAAGAGATTCAATTAATATTTTTATTTAAAAACGCTGATTTAGGGAGGTTTCCTAAAACCAGAGACTGTTAATGGAAAGTGGGTGAAATGTGAGTATAAGTTACGTTGGCGTTTGTGTGGTAGACATTACTATTAGTGGACATGAGGGTACTTTATATTTTTAGTTATTCGGACTAGAAAATTAACTAACAAATAAGATATAACAATAACTTTTTTTTTCAAAGTAACTCACCCACGACTGTGGTTTACATGCTCTACTCCATAGATATATGAGATTTTTCGACGCAAGCCTACTGGAATTTCCTTAATTTCATCTTCAGTCAACGGGGCAACCCTGCCATTTCTCATGTTGATTTTCGCCCGTACTTTATAGCGAATGCTAGGACTGTATGTATATATTCCAGCAAGAGTTTCCTCACTTTCCAATATTGCAAATACGTCTCCATTGGATGTTAATACAATTTGTTCTTGGGTTGGTATAGGACTATATTTATGCCGTCCTTCGCACATTTCAATTGATTGGTCGGCAGGAAAAGTGTATCTTTGAAGTCCGAATTGCCTTTGTGGATTTTTATAGGAAATAAGTCGAATAAATTCAAGTTGATCAAGTCCATAGCCAAGAACGTTAGGAAAAGGAAGTCTAAAATGTGAAGTTCCATGCATGGCTGCAGGAGACCGGGACCTTGAACGAAGAGAAGGTTCAGCATGAGTAGAAGACATGATCGGAGGATGTTGTCTATCAGGAGAAGAAGATGGTTCGGTACGTGGATCACCTGGAATAGGGGCACCATTAGACAAATATTTGCTCCATGAACTTATATCTGCAAGAAATAATATATGTCCAAAAACTAAGTATGAACATCAATGTTTTTAAGTGATTCTTTTTGGAGTGGCCTGTAGATATACAGAATGGTTTATAATCATAGGTTTATGTTTGAAGGTTATTATTATATCACTAAGTGAAATACATAAGATTAAAGAGATAAAAGTTTTTGCCTAAAACTAATTCAAATGTATTGAATAGAAACCAATAAAAATTACTCACAATATGGAAACTTCTAAAAAAAAAAATTTTTTTCGTGAGCCACGGGAGCAAACACGTTTATCCTTTCCTTATTTGATATACTTATCAAGTTTATGTTTAGTTCTAAAAGCTGTTTTGATCTTATACATTTTCAGAAGTCTATTAATATAATTCGTTATACTGCCTAAAAATGGGTTAACCGGCTGGGAATTTACGTCAGCACCCAGAGGAGGACGTAGATTAGCAGCCAAAGTTGGGCTAACTTTTGTATCAATAAGAAACTTATGTAAGCCCAAACTAAACAGCCTACTTTGGTGGTCTTAATTCGTTTTCAGTCTAGTGATTATGGCTTCAAATGCGGTTACAATTAACGGTTCGGTTCATGCATATGGGGCATTGGTTTCACACACGATTCCCGTAACTTTGTTTTCGTATTTTAGGATGAATTGGACATCCTCTGTCCGAATGTGGGGTCTTGAGGCGATTTTAAATCAAAAACTTGTCAACAACAACAACACAGGAGGTCTGCACGAGCTACTCGAGTGTTTTTCAAGAATGCAAACAACATCTGAAGAGTTACGTGACCTCATCGATGGTTGTTATTGTCTTCGATCAGCGACGGTCGTAGCTCGCTCGAAATTTCCACAATTAAAAATAGGCCGATTATCAGAAGCACTGTGCCCGATTAAACGACGCGACAGCAAAAATGCGGTCGATCCGCCTCTGGATACAGCAGTCAGTAAGTTATAAGTCGCTTTGACGCATCCGACGATTGAAGAAACCTTGGGCCAGATCTGGGTTAACCTTTGGACATATTATTTTAAAAATTGATTTAAAACATTATTTCAAAACGACCGAAATTGGTATAGTAAATACCCATTCTAAAATATTCTTAAATATCTAATGATAAAAACGTTACACAAAAGTTTAAAAAAATTTGTTATTACAAAAATTATCGCAGTACGCGTTCAAGATTATAAGTATGTCAAGTCAAATTTTATATGATCATTAAAAATGACATGCTAGGTAATTATCAAAAGTTGTAAAATTGTCTAAGACGCAAAAGAAATATATTACAACAAGAAAAATTAGTAAAAGTGGGCTCCAAAGACTGAATGTGTTGGCACAAATATTTGAATGTATCAGAACAGGGCTCAAAAGCCACGGATAAGAATTAAATTAATTTTATTTTTTATTAAATTTATTATAATAAATACGTAGAAGCTATAAAATAAAGAAGAATCTTTAAAATTTTTCCTGTTTTAAATGTTAGAAGAGCCTCAATTACGTTACAAACTGCAATACAAAATAATAGAGTCTGTAATTCGTAGGAAATGTTCTGACCAATAATAGTGTATTTATTCCTCCTGAAAACATAGCTTAATGAAGTTAGACTAGTTCTTAACCAAAGCGGATCGATATACTTTCGTGATGGGATGACAGTCGCTTTCTTTACGGTATCAGAACAATAGCCGAATATTTCTAGGACCCAACTATTCAAAATAATCATGTTTTTTCCTCAACAGAATAATAAAAAATTAATGAGAAAGAGCGTTAAAAATTGTTGTTCCAACTGCTTGCAGCTGTGGCTTATGAGGATGATTTTTTCATTGACTTTCAATTATTTAAGTATAGAATAGTGGTTATCCGAAAACAAAATAACGAATCCAATATCGCGGACGGGTATGCCAAATAAATTTTGAATTTTCTTAAAAATTGTTATGTGGAGGGTTTTCAGCTCGCTGATACCAAATCCGAAATAAAAGGAAAAGAAGCCATGGATTCAATATGTCGGACTTTTAGGAAGGTCCTAAAAAGTCATGATTTGTACACGCTTTTGTTTAATGTTTTTTATCTTATTGTACATAATTTTTTTAACGAAAGCACTTTCTTCCCTATCCTTTACACACCTCCCACACAATTACTTGGTGGTGGGAGGGGAAACTTCAATTTAAGGTGGGTTCTGAACCACCAAGAGCAACAGCCTTAAGTACTTGGAGAACCTTTTTCTCTAGAGGTACCGGTCCCACGACTCTCGCGAGGTGAACAACTCCCGTGCTATGCTGGTGTTCACATCATGGGCCACCGAGGCTCTTCCAGAGTGCGAGGCGGGAATCGAACCCGCAAGCCGACAGAGTGGGTCCAAAGCCTGCTCTTTAGCCCCCACGACCATCGTCTCATTTCTTGAAATAATCTTATCAGAATCTGAAATTTTTTAGGTTTTTTTTCTTCAGCAATTAGAATCCAAAGAAGCTGATGATACAAAAGTAGAAGATTTCATACAAGTCTTGTAATGTTAACATTTGATAGAATTTGATCAAAAATACAGGTACCTTCATGACGCGCATGTTCTTTAGTCCTCCCAAAATTTGCCAGAAGGTCCATTGTTTTGGGTGGCATACCTGGTGAAATTTCTGTAAGAAGAGAAAAAACAGTATGGAATTTGTAATGTTAACAATGCATTTAATAAGTGTCCGCAGTGAATAAGATTTGATAGAATTATAATGAAAAATTTGGTATAGATGTATAAGATTTCACGACAGATAGAATTTGATAGAAATCGCCGCAATTTTTAAGATAGAATTGGGTATAAGTTCTGAAATAAATCCGAATAGAATTTTATAACATTTTTGGCATTCCGAAACATAGGATTTCACAGAAATCTAGTGTGAAAAAATCAGATAAGAGCTTAGTAAAGTTTTTAAAATTAGAAACCTGTTATAGTATTATATTTACCAATAGAATTAAATATGACCATCAGGGTAAAGAAGAGATTATAAACGACCCTCATTTCTTGCAAATATAAGGCAAACTGATTTTTAAGCTAATGAAGTATTTGGCTAACGATGTATCTGATTAAAATTCTTTTTTTTATGAGACCGTATGTCATATATAGTACCTTGATTATTTCAAAAAAGGCTAGTTTGGGAGTGATAAAGCAGTAATTTAATAATTTTACGAAGTACATAGCCGCGCGCTATGACAATAAATCATTTCATTAATAATATAAACGCACATTGCGAAACTTTTATTGCTTATCTCCTGATAGTAGAATCAATAGCATGTTCTCTCAGCATGCTTAGAAGGTTTTTAATGAAATTTTGTGTAAAACTCTTCTCTTCTACAAAAACAGTCCATGGAATCTTAAGCAATTTAAAAAAACCAGTATTCTTTAAAATGAGGGCAAAAATAATTTTCAATAAAAAATAAAGTTTTGAAAAATTACTGATTTTGTATGTTTCTTTATTTTTAGGGTTCTTTGAAACGAGAAGAAGTTAAGCTTTAAAAAGATATGAATTTTCAAAGGAAAATACGAAAAAACGAATCGTAATAAAAAAAACTGTAAAGTAGTAAGCAAAAACATGTAATAGTTAATATTTAAATTCGAACAGCTTTTTGTTTCAAATTTCCAACAGCCTAGTTAAATCCTTACCAAAAGATCTACCTGGTGCGTGGGCACATTCTCGTGGCGCGCTGCGAACTCGGCTCCCAAGTTGAAGCGCGCCTCAGGCACGCGACAGTTGGTTCTCGCGCTACGCGGTTGATAATCTATTTATCTAGCGCCTCGCGCTAGGTTTTTATATTTCTTCCATATTTGTGCAAATAGTTTGTTATATCACACGTGAAGGCATCGAAAAGCTCATTTTGGTGAATGAGAATTCTCCTACGTTAGAGCTCCTTAGGCCGTAACGAACATATTCTCATCGCGCATATCGAGATTTGATATGGATTTCGTCCATATTCCATATTCTACATTATGCTCCCCACTACTATGTCAAGTGTAAATTGTATGTTTATTTCTGTACCTCCACTGTTAAAAATGTTCGCAATTTATATATACGTTGAATAGACGTTTATATATTAAATTAAAAACCTAAGTGTACAAAACGGCCATTAAGAGACTAAGTACGAGGTCTGGCCATTAAATAACGAGACTGCGCGCCGAGAGGGCGCTCTAGAGGGGTGGGGGAATACGAGTAGTGCGTTGGATATCTGAGAATCTTCTCTATTCACGTACCGAAACACGATTTCGTCACTATTATAGTATTTGTGCAGTAGTGGTTTGAAACGAACGTGTTTTTGTCTCGTGCCGAAAACAATGTGTGACGAAAAACAGGAGCAACGTATCAATCTCTAATTTCCCGTTAAATTAAAAAATACTCCGACTGAGTGCTATAAATTGTTACAAGAGGCCTATGGGGACAATTCTCTATCTCGTGCGCGTGTCTTTGAGTGGCGTAAGCGCTTCAGTGAAGGTTGAGAGAGCACTGAAGGTGACTAGCGCCCAGGTCGCCCTGTCACTGTATCAACACCGGAAACAGTAACAAAAACCAACCAAATTGTGCGTGCACATCGTCGAATGAGCATGCGGAGGATTTCCGTGGCTTTAAATGCCGATAAAGAAACGGCTAGAAAAATTTTACACGAGGAATTACACATGACAAAAGTATGTGCGAAGTTGGTGCCAAAAAACCTGACTCCTGACCAAAATCCCTTGCGTCAACAGGTCTGCTTAGATTTCCTTGAAAGGTTTGAAGAAGATCCCGGACTTATAAGAAACATTATTACTTACGACGAAACGTGGGTTTTTCAATACGATGTTGAAACAAAGCGGCAATCGATGCATGGAAAGACGCCTGAATCGCCCAGAATAAAAAAAGCAAGGATGTCCAAATCAAAATTCAAGGCAATGTTGATAGTTTTTTCCGACAGTAACGGTTTAGTGATGACTCAATGGGTTTCAGAGGGTCAGACTGTCAACCAGACTTACTAGTTGTCAGTTTTGGCAACACTGCGAGAACGAGTTCGTAAGAAACGGCCCGAGTTGTGGAAGAACAACTCGTGGATTTTGCACCAGGACAATGCACCTCTCCATAACGCGCTATCTGTGAAGCGGTATTTGGCCGATAAACGCACTCTAGTGCTGGAGCACGCGCCGTAATCGCCAGATTTGGCACCGTGCGACTTTTTTTTGTTTCCGAAGATTAAATCTGCTTTGAAAGGGATCCGATTTGAGTCGAAGGAAGCGGTAAAGCAAAAAACGGCACAGCTCCTAAAGGCCCTCACTAAAGAAGACTTCCAGCACTGCTTCGATCAATGGAAAAAACCTATGGAAATGTGTGTGGAGTATTCGAATGTTGCATAATTTTTATAATGAAACCCTTTTTCGTAACCAGTCTTGTTATTTAATAGCCAGACCTCGTATATTAAATATCATATACCGCATATTGATTATCTATTACAAAAGACAGGTATTTGAACTTTACACGTGTTAAAAATTATTTTTGCAGTTATTGTCAATTAAAAATATTGCAGATGAAATTTTAAACAAAAATTCAAAAAGATAAAAGATTTTAATCATTTTTACGACCATTTTTTTAGATGTAAATACTTCTATGTTCGGACATTCGTTTTACTCAAAAATCCAAACAAATGATCCTAACAACTTTTTTACGATAAAAATAAATTATTAGATTCATAGCATTTATAAGATTTTAAAAATCAATGGAAAATTAAAAGTTTAAGCCAAACTATGTAAGATACGAAAAAAAAGAATAAATAAATTTGTGACATCAACAAAGATTAACAAATTCCTGAAAAATCACTTATTGATCGGACGCGTAGTTTTTGGTTAATTCATGAAAAGGAACATTGAAAATAAATTTATATTTATAATAAATTTATACATTTTTTGCGAATCAAATTTATGAGGTAGCTTAATTGTAGTTTTTATCTTCCAGAGAAATTATAGCTTTTGAAAAACTCTACAAAATTTTGTCAAACCATTCTTCAGTAGGACTCGTCATTCTTTAAGGATTTTCAGCAGTAGAAATTTCTATAACATTTTTAAATAATCTAAAAGAAGACTTGTTTCATATTTTTGGTTCATCCATTAAAAGTAATATGAAAGAAAATATGAAAGAGAATAATCTCTGGAGAAAGGATTGTAGTTTTTTAATTTATTTCGAGGTTATTTTGAAAACAAACATATACATTTACAAATATCTGTCAAAAATCTAGCAAGTGGTGCGAATATCACGATGAAATTGCGTATCTTAAAGCCTGCAGAGATTTTATGACTTCAATATTTAACGGTGCACATTTAGTTATGTAAAAAATTCAGAATATGAAAAAGCAGATAAACACTGGGATCTAAACAAAATATTTTTTGTTAGGTTCCATTCAAGCAAACCAAGTGCAAAGAATAAATATCCCAGCGCGCAGAAGATTCTTGTATAACACTTCTCTTAATTGATTGGACGACGAGGAGGATTGTGAGTAACATGCTGTATTTTAAAATTACATGAGATCGGACGAAGGCGGCCTACTGGAATTTCGCCCATTTCATGCTTTGTTAATTGGGTAATCGCTTTGCTTTGCATGTTTACTTTTACCCGTTCTTTTTTGTAAGCGCGAGAATTATATGTATATATTCCAGCAAGAGTATTACTACTCTCCAATATTGCAAAGACGTCTCCAGTAAGTGTTGCTAATACAATTAGCTCTTGGATAGGTATAGGTTCATAGTGATTCGATCCGTGGTACAATAAAATTAATTTCTCAGCAGGAAAAGTGTATCTTTGTAGTTCGTATACGTGGTTCGGATTCTCTATTGGAATAAACAGAATAAACTGAAGCTGGTCAAGTTCATATCCAGTTCCATCAGAAGAGGGAAGTCTGGTAGGTAGAGCCATGTACCTACTAGGAGAAGTGTATCTAGAACCAAGTGGTGGCTTGGCAGAAGGCAGGAACCTGGCAGAAGAATGCAGATTGTGAGAAAAAAGAAGCAGGGGAAGCATAAATGTTTCTTAATTTGCATAAGGTTTTATGTGATCTTTTGCATTGAAAGGAATTTTTTGTGGTTTTAATTTTCCAGAACAGCATCTTTACAAATTATTAAAGGTTCCGCAATCTAAACCTGTTAACTTAATGTTTAACTGATTGGAATTGCATTCCGAACATAGGTGTTCTTGAAAAAGTTGCAAATAGTTTGCTGCAAAAATTTGATGTGTGTTAGTAATCAAGTGCGTCCCTGATCTTTGTCTTTACAGCACATAAATTTCTGAGACGTGTCTTACCGGCCTATTCTACAAATTAACTGAGCCAATGTGAGAAAAAAACGGATTTCTCATAAACTGTATATACATAAACTTTAGAAAATCAAAAGGAATTTGGCAGTTTCGTTTGCGAGATATTCACTGCATGTAACATTTTTTCGAAAAAAATACATAATTTGAGTAAATTTGCAAAGACTGAGAAGAATTCGAAGAAATTCAAAAAAATTTGTAAAATGCCAAAGACTGCAACGTGAATTTAGAAGAATTCTAGAGACTTTGATAAAATTTGTGAGAATTTCGAAAAATATCACAGCACCAAAATTTATGAAACAAAAAAATGCCCATACAAAATTGTATTATTGATTTAAAAAAATCAGAATATATTGCGAAGCTTAGCTGAAAAAGTGATAAATGAAAACCATGATTGTGTTTGCCAACTATATATATATATATATATATAAACTACGATTGACTTTTTCAGATGGGAAAAAACTAAGGAAATTCAAGAGTATTTGATGCAATTTCCTCGATATCAGGAAAATTTAAAAATTATTCAAGGATATCTGTTTCAATTTGTTAAAACAAGTCACTCAAGTAATATTTTTATTTAAAAAAGCTTTCATAGTAACTTTATTTGAAAAGAGAGAATAAAAAGTAAAATAACGTAAAACTCTGACCGAAAATTGACGTTGGCATTAGTGTGGAGCACAAGAATATTGATAGACATAAGTTAATTATGTATTTATCGTTATTTAAATTACAAAATTAACTAAAAACTGTGATTTAAGATTAGTCATTTTTTTAAAGTTACTCACACATGACTGCGGTTTACATGCTCTAATCGATAGCTGTATAAGAGTTGGCGATTTGGGCCTACAGGAGTTTCCCTGATTTCATCTGAGGTCAATGGGGTAACCTTACCATTTCTCATGTTGACTTTTGCCCGTACTCTAGAGTAAACTTTAGAATTGTATGTATATATTCCAGCAAGAGTATCATTTCTGTACAATATTGCAAAGACGTCTCCAGCGAATGCTGATAATACAATTTGTTCTGGGGTTGGTACAAGCGTATACTTTTTCGGTGCGTCGAGCACTTCAATTGGTTGATCGGCAGGAAAAGTATATCTTTGAAGTCCAAATTGCCTTTGCGGATTTTTGTAGGAAGTGAGTCTAATAAATTCAAGTTGATCAAGTGCATAGCCAAATATGTTAGAAAAAGGAAGCCTGGTAGGTGAAGTTCTATTTACGGCTGGAGGAGACCTGGACGTTAAACGAAGAGGAGCTTCAACATGAGAAGACCTGATCGAAGTTTCAGGTCTGGCAGGTGGATGTTGTCTGTCATAAGCAGAAGAGGATGGGTCGCCACGAGGAACACCAGGAATGGGTGCACCATCAGGCAAACATTCAAACTGTGAACTTATCTCTGCACCAAGAAAGAGGTGATTAAATATTTTTGAAGAAAAACTGTGTTTGACGTTTAATTACGTAAATGTATATATGAATTAAACACTTAAATAAACTCTTTAGTTTCATAAAACTAGACTATAAATATTTTGCAGTTTGATAATAATTAAGTTCAATTCTCAAAGTTAAAACGGCGAAACATAGGTTATCTGTTTTTCTTGCTGCTTGAGAAGCGGCAATGTAAAGGAATTAGAATAAGCGAAAAACTCGCATGTGCAAACCCGCAATTTTTTTTCACATGCGAGTGATTTGCGTATTTAAATTCCTTTACATTCACGCTTCTTGTGGAGCGAAAAAGATAGATAACCTACATACCGCCGGGCGGAATTGTGTTCAAGTAAAAAAATAGATGTGATGTTAAATTCTTCCTGTAATTAATGTATGGAAATATAATGTAGATGTAGTTGGTAAAAAGAATCAACGAGAACTCCCAGAAATTTCCAAAACTGCATCCTGAAACGTGACTTGTTCTCACGGAATTAAAAAGAACAGCAGGAAATTAATTGTGTTGTGATTATGCTGTGAGTTTTCGTATAAATGCGATTCTTTTTGGAGTGGCCTGTAGATATATAGAATAGGTTATAATCAAAAATTTACATTTGGAGGTTATAATTATATAACGAACTCTAATAAATATAAATAAAAGAATAAAAGTTTTCACCTGAAACTAATTTACAAGTATTGAATAGTTTATTGAATTATTCCTTGTGTACTTTTGAAGCAAACACTCCGTCTCAATTTTAGATACAAAAACACTGTCGAATCTTTATCTAATTCAGTTAAAAACATGGAAAAACAAGTGTAAAAATTTTATGACATCTTTAGGAGTAATTTTGCTTTAGAGAAAAATCTAGCATAAACCGTTAATTATTGTCATATAGGATTCGTTAAAATAATTTATATGTGAAAGATGTTTCAGGCCTTCAATACCTTTCGTTTTATTAAAAACCATTTTATCAAAAAAATGTTTTTGATAAATGGGTTCCTTATGTGCAACCTCAATGTGATCCCATTTTGCTACCTTACAATGAACTGCAGTTCGTCTTTGTCTTTATTTAATTTTATTCATATTAGAGGACTAGTTTCACCACCACCAGTCATAACTCAATAACAATTAATTCCATAAATCGCATGGCAATATAGTAGAGTTCTAAAATTGGTTTTGATGTTATAATTGCTTAGAAGTCTATTAATATAATTCGATGTCGTGCCCAAAAATGGAATACCCATGTGCGAATTTTCTTCGGCACCCAGAACAGGACCGTTGGCCCAAACTCGGAATAACTTAGGCTTGCCGTAAATCCGCAGCCAAAGTTGGGCCAGCATTTCTATTCATAAGAAACTTATTTAGGCTCAATTTATACAGCCAACGTTAGCAGTCTCAGAGCGTATTCAGAGGAGCGTTTTCAAATTCGATTACGGTTAAAAATAGAGAGAAATCTAAACGCGCAATCGGAACCGGGACCGGATCGTGAACCGGGTATCGCTCTTTCAAATACGCTTTTCGTGGGACCGACTGATGGTCCAACTTAGGCCTGAACATAGCACGACCATACAGGGAACTATGCCAAATCTTTTGTTAACTAGTAACGCCGACTATGGACACCCCAGTATCTCAGGTGCGAAATTCGGTCGGATGCCTAAGCTTAACCATCGGCACAAAGTCAGTTCTGCTATGGAAACCGATCTACGGTGAACAGAGTTGAGCCGACTGAGGTGTTTTCAAGCAAGAATTCAGTCGTTTACCTCTTGATACATCAGTCAATTATTGACAAGTCAACTTGATGTGCCCAACGGTTGGTCAAACGTTTGCCTAAACATAAACCGATCATTGGATATATTCTTGTGCAAAATTTTAAAACAACCGAAATGTGGATACGAAATAATCATTCTAAAACATTCTGAAATATCTCAAATGGAAAACAGATTAAGACGAAAAAATCAATATTTGCAAAGAGCTTAAAATTTTTTTAATTTGAGATCTTTTATAGTATTATATTCAGCAGTACAATTAAGGATGACCATCACGGCAAAGACCGAATTACAAGCGACCCTCATTTCATGAAATTATAAGACAAACTAAATTGGAAGCTAATAAATAATTTGACTAACAATACACCTGATTAAAATTCGACCTTTTCATTAGACAATATATCATATATGGCACTTCACTATCTCAAAAGAAACAATATTGGGAATGATAAAGCAGTAAATTATCCGACTATTTGATTCTCACTGTTCTGGCTGTTAACTTTACGATTCCTACGGCGTGATAATTAAGAGAATGAAATGACAAAATGTTTTGTAAATGCTTTAAAGTTTTTAAATATTTTAACTCTATTCAAAACGCCTTAAATCCCTAAATACATTTCGCACTTACCTGAATTTGTCCTAAAGTTTTAAAAAATCATTTAAAATGTGCAAAAGCTTCGAATTTTGCTAGGAATTTTCAAAGCTCCTAAAGTTGATTTTCGAAATCCTGAAAAATGTACATTTCTAGAAATCTTTTAAAGTTTAACGTTATTTTATAATCTCTACCATTTTACTAAATAGTTCTTGAATTAATTCAAATTACAATTTAATTTTTAATTTATAATCTTAACAAACTCACTTGTAGATAATTTTAACATTCTCATAATTTATGGTTGAGAAAGTATCAGAATTTTCCGAAATTTAAGACCACAGTTTTTCAACATATACCCACGTTTTGAGACTCACTGAATCCGAGAATCAAGAGTTTACGATGGCGTTTGTCTGACTGACAAACTGTTTATATGATAACCCTAAAAAAAATTAACAGATCCAATTAATTCTACAAAAAATTGTAAAATGTCAAAAATTAAATTTGGGATCAAGATACGCAAGATACGCAAAATGTTAAATGAACCCAAATTTCAAACCTAAATGATCTGCATATTTCTTAATGATCAATTCTAAATAGGTTGCGAATTTGTATTTTTGATTTTCGAATCTTCTCAAAGGGAAACATTTTGTTTCAGAATATTTTACAAAATTTTTCGAAGTTTTAGGACATTGTTTGATATTTTTAAAAACCTTTTTTTCATTTTCTCTCAAATATCATTTTATAAAATAAAAAGTATTACAAAATTTTAACACATATATTTAAAAATTTTTTTTTAATCTTGTCAGACCTATAAAAAATTCTAATCTGGAAAAATTATTTAAAGTTTCCATGACTTTTTTAAACTTCTGTAAAATTAAATAAATGGCCTTAAATTTTCCCAGGAACCTACCAATTAAATTCTGTTATACTGCTATATTTCGTTATACTAAATGAGGATGCATTTTATACATTTAATAGGTATTTATGCCTATTAAGAGGATATCTATTGATATTAACATTCCGACATCTTTCTAAAGATCCATTTTATTGCGTTCTCTATCCTGAAGTTGTTATTTGGGTGATTCCAAATATTTAAAAAAATTTTCTTTTAGCAGATTTCCTATAAAGGCACTGCCTCGACCAGTTAATGTCACTTTTGGAGCACCATATAGTGAGATTAAATTCTTAGATAGAGCATGTGCTATCCGTTGTAATCATTGTTTAATGAGTTCTTGCTCGTACTATTCTTTTTTCTTGACTGAAACTAATTTTCTTAGGAAAATCAGTAACTTTTTTCTTATTGCGGGTCATATAAATCTTTCCCGTATTCTTCCATATGTTTCATAAACTCATTTATGTCCTCCCATTTTACTTTCGTGATTTTCTGTTATTATCTGACTGCGATCTTCTTCAGGGGGCACTCGTATATATCCATAGCGTACCACGACTTCGCTATTGCTATCTGCGAACATTTCTTTTATAGGATTCAAATTGTAATTTTTTTGAATTCTTAAATTAGTAAAGCTACCTGCAGATTATGTAATCCTATTTTAAAGTTTTCTTTATTTAGTGGGCCATTATGTGTTTCCTTTTATAATTATTGTATAAATGTTGTATCGCCAACAAAGAGTTATTGAGATTTTTACTTTGTGATGTTTTTTTTTTTAAATATCGGTTGGATCAATGGCTTTAAGGTCTATTAGTAATCGCCCTAGAGGAGTTTTGAACTCACAATCTTCTGAAAGAAAATGGATATCATTTCCTCGCATGTATTTTAAAAGTTTCTGTTTGTGATGATGCATTTCCATCAAAAGTTTGAGTGTACATGTCTGGCAGTTCAAACTGCATACTAGTAATTGTTGTGCTAGTGCGGTCGGGCTTTGTGGTACTACTGCCGGCTGGGTGATCGTTCTTTTACTAGCCTCTTGTTGATGAAAGATATGTTCCTAGCCTAGCTTGTGTGAGAAGGGTTCTTTTCCTTCA
This sequence comes from Druon quercuslanigerum, assembly GCA_010014905.2. Classification (NCBI taxonomy): domain Eukaryota; kingdom Metazoa; phylum Arthropoda; class Insecta; order Hymenoptera; family Cynipidae; genus Druon; species Druon quercuslanigerum. Next base: position 77,861 of record JAAAKG020202373.1, read on the forward strand.
TTATTGGTTTAACTTATAACTTCGCGAGTCTCGAGCCCTTTAACTCTTTTGAAGCTCAGTTTTCACGGAGTTATTCTTTGCTTAAATTCTGATTCGCTAGGTGAATTTAGTTCTTGGATCAGGCGAAAAGTTTCTAGGTCGTTTTCTACTTCTGATAAAGCGCTTGATAAGTCCCTCCATAAGCTTCCTCGTTTTCTTTTTTTTTCTTTTTCCTTCTCCTATTCTTTATGGGATTCTAGGAATTCACTAAATTAAGAGAATGAATATTGTAATTCTTCTCTTGTTATTTTTCAACTATTTAGTTTACTCTTTTCCGTACTCTTTCGGAGTTCTTCTTCTTCTTCTTCTTCTTCTTCTTCAGATAAAATGTCTTCGCTATCAGTTTGCGGAGGACTTACTCTTATAATGGCTCTCATTTGTTTATTTTCTATTATTGATTCAAAAACTTGACTTAGTCAAATAATTTCCTCTTCAAATAATTTCTGAAAACTTTATGCAATCTTAGGGGGAGCACTGTTGTGTAGCTTGGGTAATGTTGAAGCCGCTAAAGGTATATTCAAGCAAGGTAAAATACTCTGCTACTTATAAAGCATGGGAGGTGCTGGTACATTGGGGCCGTTAGAATTATCTTCTAAATCTGAAGTGGATTCTCGATAGTTAGGTTAAGTTAGGTTGCTTATACTACTTTCGTTAGTACCGTTAGCAGCTTTTAACGTAATATTAATCCGTATCTGGTTATCCTGGGACGTTAAAGTGATATTTTGTACTCCTGAAACTGTAGGTTTAGAAATAACATTTCGAGCTGATTATCCTTTCCTTATTACTGCGATAGCCTTGGTTAAAGGTCTTGTGAAAAATAAGGTTTATTTCTCAGTAGTAGTAGCAAGGCTAGTAAATTCTTTTCGTTTTATTTGGAACGTTTTTCAGAGGAACTTTCCTTAACAGAATCCCTGAAACCGCGACAGAATTTTTATTTAATTTCTTCGGTTTGTATTTAAAATTGTATTTGTAATCCCTTAGTTTAAAACGCCAGCGAATCAATCCTTGTCTTGGGTATCGGGCTGAATCGACAGATTTGCTTCTTGTAATCTTTTTAAGAGGCGCTTTACTTTTTCTCCATGTTCTTATTAAAGTTTCTGCGTGAGAACTATGGCATCGAGATATGCGAATAATTAGGCAACCTGCAGTGTTAAAAGTAATTAGTCCGTTAGTCGTTGAGAAATCTTGGCGAATTCATTAAACCCATTGGCATTCAAATATACTCGTAATGTCCATTTAGAAACAAAACTTAATTTCATTATAGTGACATCAGCAGCGGTTTCAATTAGCAATGAGTCTTTTTTTCTAAAATGTTGTGATAAAAACTCTACTTCTATGGATTCTCAGCTGAGTTTTGTGTCGAAGATTTGCCTCGTGTCATTAAGATTCGGACGCTTGTGTGACACATAATTTGGGCCGACTTATTTAAAGATTAGGAAGTAAATTTGATTTTGATAACAATACTATGGGGGTAAAAGATAAATAAAAGACTATTTAGATTGAATTTATGGACGACGATCCAAATAGAATAAGTTTGAAATTTGATCCCAAAAAGCATTATTAAAAAGTTTTCTAAAAAAATCCGGATAGGATCAATGTATTCCAAAATGAATTACAAATCAACAACAAAATACCGTTCTTGATGAGAACCAGTCCCGTACATATATTTCTAAGGGATAATGTAAATAAGGAAATTGAAACCTTGCTCGGATTATAAATTATAAAAACATCAAACAGCGCCCACATTAAATCGCTAGTTATCACCACAAAAAGATATCGATCGATACGAATCTGTTTGGATGCGAAAAGACTAAATGAGTTAATGACGAACGATTATTAATGTGGAGAATTAACACAGCTTCTTTTTTAAAGATGTACAGGCACCAAAGTAATGTCAACACTATATTCAGTTAGTAGTTTTTGGTTTAAAAACAAGCACGTAAAACTTGTAAGGGGAATATAATTAGTTTCGAGGAAGATTGAAAATTTTATAACATTTATCGATGAAATGCTATGTACATCTCAAAATACATTTTAACATTTGGACCCCCTTGAACTTCTTTTTAGCGCCAGTAGGATCACAACGTGACGGTTAACTTCAAAAAATAACATTTTTTTCGTCCTGATGTGAAGTTGCTAGGACCCATTTAAACCCTCTCGTGAATCAGGATATCCGTTTGACTTGAACAAAGGAAAAATTTTTTATTACTCATTGCCAAAAGACCTTCATGTAAGCTACAAAAACGGCTAAAGAACTTTATTCCAGAGCAAAAGCAATATACTACCCTACAGCAAAGGTTGAAGAAATTACAAAAGAAAAAACAAAAAATTTGGAGATCTATGAAAATATAATATATCTAACAACCAAAGGAGGAAGGAAACTTTGCCTAAACAAAAGCATTAGCTCAAAGAGGTTTTAGAATTCTTAATGAGTACTTCTACTATCCTCATTTTTTCACAACTATTAGAAGAGGATTAGCGAGTTGTGGCTCATGTCATCATGAAACAACCGAATTCACTTCAATCCAAATCCAGCTGAACAAAAAGCCGAAAAGAGCATGGGAATCGGCAAAGGCATTTAATCGGACTCACAAGATTATTAAACTAAAAGTCGGTGGCACGTTTCCACTAAAAATTTTAAACAGATTCGACAAAGGGAACAAGATCCTAACCCAGTTTCTGCAAATCTATGACGGAACGGTTGAGATAAAATAGGAAGTGAAACCAGGCCCGTTTATTCTGTGGGAACCTGAAAGAGAGGAACAAGAAGGCATGTACTAGAAATATAATTAAAGCGACTCAATACAAGAATCAGTCGTTAAAAATTAAAGCGTTTTCAATGTAAGCTACCGTATAAAATACCCACAGATGTCAAAAAGAAAATAATATTATTGTAAAGAAATAAAACAAAATAACAAAAGAAGAAAACAAAATTAGATTGAAGATAACAATAGATAACAGTAGAAATAAATTTATTTGAAAAAGTCCAAAATATTAAAGTAAATTTAGGAGAATTCCAGAGGCTCTGATAAAAATCATGAGAATTTGGAAGAATATCCCAGCAACAAATTTTTCGCTGGGATCGAGTGCAAATTTTCAGATTAGCACCCGATCCCGGCGAAATCCTGCGGTTGTCCTTATGACAAAT
>JAAAKG020202374.1:0-43390 GCA_010014905.2 Druon quercuslanigerum
CGGGAATCGAACCCGCAAGCCGACAGAGTGGGTCCAAAGCCTGCGCTTTAGCCCCCACGACCATCGTCCCACTTTAAATCAAATTCAGTGTAAGACTTTTTTATTTTTGCCTTCGCAACATAATAATTTATTATTAGATTTACTACTCCACATATCATTCATTGTCCAGAATGATGTTTCACTGAAAGTCTAGAAATCGAAAACAAAATCTAAAAATTGTTGCATTTGGAGTAATAAAAACTAAACTAAAAATAAGAGCACTCAAAGTGAAACTTAAGAATTTTTAGCTTTGAAGCTTAAAATATAAAATTTCTCTAATTCAAACAATTTTTTATCAAAATGCTCAATAATTTATACGCATAACATGGAAGCTACTAACAATGCAGTAAATCCTTGTTATCAGGTAGAAAAGAGTATTTGCTTTTGAACAAAATTGAAAAATATTTATTTTTGTCGCGAAATACATTTAACTTCGTCCGGAGGTTTTGAAACATTTTTTATTAATATCATTTTTTTCGCTGATCTTATCGCCAAATTCATAAGATGTTATAAGTGCACGCAGAGAGATCTTAACAGAATTTAACGACCAGTCGGTAAGATTATACGTGATTATCTTATCATATATCGGTAAGGTAGGGAGAAATGTTACCATGAGCCGGTAAAAAGAAAGGGATCAGTAAATTTTTATATTATAATTTTACTATATGTCGTTAAGGTAGGGAAAAATGTACCATTAGTGGTAAAACGGAGAGGTCAGTAGCCTTTTCATTTTAAGCTTTTACCTTCCGCCCGTAAGATAGACAGCAATTTTATCATCAGTCTGTAAAGAAGCAGGGTTGCAAATTTTGTTTGCGATCATCTTACCACCGTATTGTAAGGTAGTAGTATTAGAGTGATTTTACCATCAGTCGGTAAAACAATTGTAGTAGATGTCGGTAAGGCCGGCAGTTTGGTAAATTTTTACATAATCATTTTACTATAAGTCCGTATAACTGGAACCGCCGATAATGCACATGTCCAGTCACACATCGAGCCTCTGTCACTACATCAGAAGCCAACGTTACTAATCTAGTATAAATAATTGACGAAGTCACTCAGTACATTTATACAATACTACTATTAGCGATAGGTGATATAAAGTGATATTAAGACCAACTGTGATAACTGCCTTTAAAGAAAAAAACGAGTTCAAGCCTTGTGAAGCATAAGGCATAGCCTTTTCGTTATTATTTGTAATTAAAAATTACTTGTAACATTTTAACATGATTCCGAATCACAAACGCTCCACTCTGTAATTCGATAAGATTGCGCGACGGGGTCCTACTGGAACTTCCGTGATTTCATCTGAGGTCAATAATGTAATCTTTGCGCTTTCCATATTTATTTTTGCCCGTGCATTATGTCTGGTGGTTCTATTGTATGCATATATTCCAGAAAGAGCATTAGTAGTCTTCAATATCGCAAAGATGTAACCATCGAATGTTGATAACACAATTTGTTCTTGACTTGGAATGGGGCCAAATACACGCTGTCCTACCAAGACTCGAATTGCTATATTCACAGAAAAAGTGTGTTTTCGAAGTTTGAATATCCGGTTCGGATTTCTCAAGGAAGTAATACGAATGAATTCAAGATGATTAGGACCATGTCTATGTCCGTCAGACGAAGCATTATACATGATTGATTGAGATATGTTTTGGGCAGTAGGTGACCTGGACCTTACACGAACAGGAGGCTCGCTAGGAGAACGTTGTTTTTCAGAAAAGAAAAAAGAAGAAGAAGGTCTGCTACGAGGAACACCAGGAATAGGAGCCCCATTAGGCAAACAATCGAATTGTAGACTGAAATCTGCAAAAGGAAATTAAATAAATTTTTTATGAGCACCATTGTCTATAAATCGGCCAGGGAACCCTTTGCAGTGCCCCTGAAATTTTTTGAAGAACGTCTTTTGCAAATATTTTGTTTTCTACAAAAGAATAATTGTAAGATATCCCATTCATAAATTGCCTTTAATATTACGTCATATAGATCAAAAAAGTTTTATCTATCTATCTTAAATTTAATATGCTTATCATTTGTAACGTGGTTGCTGGGAATGGCTAGGATTGGCCTTCAAGATATCTTTGGGAATACAAGCGTGAACAGATAAGGTTACGTGAATTAATTCTGTTGGATTTTGGGAGTCAAATGTAAACTAATTTTTGTTTAAAATTTTGTAGTGTAAGAATAATTTAAACCGATGAGGAAAAACTTAAGCTTCTGGGTTACGCCGAAACCAATTCAAATTAAATTTATATTATTTTCGGCAGGTTGAAATAGATTTTTGCAAATAATAAAAATTGAAATTGTTATTTGCCTATGCTGAAAAACGTTTTTATAATTAAAGACATAATATAGCATTATTTTTACCAATATAATTAAGAATGAAGATCCAGGTAAAAAGCAGTATAGAAACTCTCGTCATTTTTTGTAGCTAGATGAAGAACTATTTATTCAATTATTAAAAAATTTGGGTTACAGTGTTATTAATGATTATTCAACTGCAAAAGCATATTGTATAGAATATCGTATAGCCTAAATCGTCTTAATTATAGTCAATCTTGTTTTTTTGTGATAATTATATTTATATTTCATAAATTAGTGTAAGATAATAAATTAGGTTACGTACTGTGCGATCTAGCAAGCTAAGAAGAAAATGATAAGATAGGATAGAATATTTGTTTTTCAATAAAATGGTTAAATAATTTATTTTGCATAAATTAAACAAAAGTAAGGATGATATAATTAATCACATTTAACGGTTTTGTTTCATGAATCTTGTTTTTCTTTTACTCTGTCTATTTCTGACGTATTTATGTATTTTTTATTTTCGTCTAAAACTTTTGTTTTTAAATTTTTTTAGATTACAATAGAAGCATTTTTGTTTGTTTGAGAGTTTCCATCAATTTGATTATTGGACGTTGAATGGGATTTTTAATTTGGATTTTAATCTAATTTAAACTTATAAAGTTTTAATCATCTTGTAGGGCTTTCGAAAAGCAAATTGTTTCTTTTGTAGACTTTTTTAAAGTCGTGCAAAAAAGGTCGTTAAGATAACAAAAATTTAACAAAAATTTTCTAGTTATCTTAAAATCATTATAACAAACTTTAAATTATTTATACTCTTTTTTCAATATTTTGCATTTTGTAGAATTTAAACAATTTCCATAGTTATATCGAAGTTTTTTTCTATCCCTTGAAATCTTTAGTATACACCATAAATAATTGTGACTTTCTGCAAGTCTTTTGTATTCTCTAGACTATCCTGAATTATTCAGAATTCTGATCACATTTCCTTAACTCTTTGAACAATTCTAAATTTGTTAATCCTCACAAGTCTGTTAAATACTTTCAAAGTTCTTTTAATTTTCGTGAAATCTTTACTGTACACCATGCATTATTTTTATGTCTGAAATCTACTCATATTACTGAATTCTACCGAATTTTCTGAATTTCTCTCATTTGTGTTAACAGTAAGAGTGACTAGTTATTTCTCATCACTCATTCAAGTATAGTCAAAAAAATAACTTTTTTTATTTGTTACAAAAAAACTGGTTGGTCATTGGAGAAAAATTTAAGTCTTGCGAATCATAAAACATTGCCTGTTTATTATTATTTGTAATTAAAAATTACTTGTAACATTTTAACATGAATTCGAATCGTAAACGCTCTTCTCTATAATTCGATAATATGTACCTGGCAGGAGGAGACCTGGACTTGGCACGAAGAGAAGGTTCGCTAGGAAAACGTTATTTGTATTAAGAAGTAGAAGATGAAGATGGGATGCTACAAGGAATGCAAGAAATAGGAACATCATTAGTCAAACCATCGAACTGTGAACTGAACTCTGCAACAAAAAAAAAACAACAAAAAATTAAGGTTTTAGAAGTAACTCAGTTTATAAATTGGCTGAGAAACCCTTCGGAGCTCCCTTGGCTTTTTACATTATCATAATTTATGATTAGGAAAGTATTAAAATTTCCCGAAATTGGACACCACCGTTTCTCAAGAGCTCTCCATGTTTTAAGAGCCCCTGTATCCGAAAATCAAGTTTTTACGATATCGTCTGTATGTCTGTCTGTTCGTCCGTAAACACAATAACTCGCGAGAAAATGAACGGATCTAAGTGATCTTTGAAACACTTTTTTAGGTCCTAAAAGAAAAAGTGAGTTCGTTCACAAGCCGTTAAGGACAAAAATTAAAAAAATGCAAGATACGAAAAAAAATGTATAAACAGAAATTTAGAATTTAAGAAGGATCTACAAAATTGGTTGATAATCAGTTCTTCACAGAAAGCGTGGTTCTTGTTTTATTCGCGAAAAATAACATTGAAAATAAAAAATAAAATTTAGAACAGCGACACAAGGAAACAAAATTATTTTGCAACAATGGTGCACCTAAAAAATTATTTGAGATAAAAATTATAAAAAAATGTAACAAAAATTAAAGAATTGTAGAAAGCAACAAAAGGTAAAAAAACAAATTGATAGACAAAAGTTGTTGCACCAGAAAATGTAAATTTGGAACCAAACGACGCACAATTTCTCTCAACCATTTTTCAATAGGATTCGTCACTTTGTTTTTATTTCTCGAAAGCAGTATACAGAAAATCGAAAATTAAAATTACGAGACAATATTCAACGCAAAATCTTGGAAAAAGTTTTTCGAGGATATTTCACATTTTGAATTGATTTATCGAATTTGTTGTGGAAAAATCGAAAATTTAAATATTATGCCAAAAGATGCTAGATACGTAAATATATAAAAGGGAACTTGTAGGATATTTTGTCGTATCCATAAAAAATAATATAAATACAAAAATCCTATCTGTAACGTAATTGTTCGAAACTTAACACAACAGTTTTTTAACGCATCCCGACGTTTTAGGACCCCCTGAATCCAATAATTATGTTTTAATGAAGAAGTCTATCTGTCTGTCTGTCCGGCTGCCTGTCCGCCCGTAAACACGATGATTCTTCTAAAAATTAACGAATCAAATCGATCAATGGCACACTGTTTTCAGGTCCTAAAGAAAAAGACAAGTTCGTCAACCAGCCACTTTAAGTAACAATTCAAAAAGATCAATTGAAAATCTAAATTTTAAGCCAAACAATGCACGATAATAAAAATTTAAACTAAGAAAAACAAATCAAAAATCCTTAGAACAACGAAATCATAAAAATTTAACTCTATTTGCAACAACCACCATTTTTCCAGATATTTATCAATTTCGGAAGACGATAGATATCAGTAAACCGTTTTGAAAAAATTTATTAAATTTAAATCATATAATAAGAAGGATGATGAAATTGTGTCTAATAAAGGAAAATACAGAGATCGTGCTTTTCTCTCTCTGAATTTATATTTACTAACATGAAAATATAAAAAATTTAAAATCGATTATTAATCCAATTTTTTAATATAAGGTTTAACATATTTTTGAGTTCACAAGCATTGTTGTTGAAAAACCAATTCAGAATCAATTTTAGTAAATAATGGTTTTACATCAATAAAATCCATGATATAGTTATGGGGATTTTAATATTACAAGCAAGTTCTTTAAAAGTTCAAGAATTTTATAGCATATTTATTTTTATAAGGAATCGCAAATTATGTTGCTAAAAGTTTTTTCTATGAGATGAGTAAAAATATCAAGGGGGTAGTCCCGTGTAGCGGGTCCAAAAAGTCGATACTTTTTTGCTGAAATGATAGCTTGGTATCTATCTTATTTTCTTCAAAAGTTCTTATCTGATTAGAATCTAATTTAATATGTATTGCGCTTATCAGCCCCAGTTAGCATGATATCTTTATTATTTTTAATGAAGGAGTTACTAAGTTTAATCGTTAAAAAAATCTTATCAGAATTCAATTTTTGTTTAAGTTTTTTTTAATCAATTAGAAGCCAGAGAAGGTGATAATAAAAAGTTTGAAGATTTCATACAAGTCTTGTAATAAAAGATTTAATAGAATTTAACAGAAAATATATTGATAACAATGTACAGGATTTCTACATAGATAGAATTTCATAGAAAGGTTTATCAAATGTGCTAATATGTAAAACGTAATTTAAAGCATGTACTGGTTTAAGAGATTATTAAAAATTCAAATCTGTCAATAAAAAACTGTATATTAATTATCGTTTTTGTTCTTCTTTTTTCCGAAACTAGGTATCTTGATTATGAAGATTTCCCGACAGTAAGAGGAACTTTTAACGAAAAAATATAGTATTTCTGTAAGGGGTGGAAACGACTATGCACAAAAGTTAGATTGTGGAACAAATAAACATCAAATTTACGAAATAAAATCATCAATAAAATTGCGCGAAACCAGAGAAACAAAATGATTGCACAAAATAAAAATGCAAAATCATGTCTCTAAAATAAAATCAAAATTTTCACTGCTTACTGAACAACAACTGAAATTTTCGGGCTGTATGGGGAACTAACCTCATAATAAACCTAAACTTTCGGTCTTTCTGGGCCAACTAAGCTCAAAACAACTTAAACTTTTTGGATTTTTTAAGCCATCGAAAAGAGAAAAAAGGCAGATAGAGAGAGAGCGCACAAAAAATCACCCTTACTCGGGGTGAATACAGGAGAACCTGGACTGGGCCTTCGCAGAAGTGGCGAGAACTTTAAACTACTGTCCCACTGAGACTTCTGGGATGCGACGCCGTAAGAGAGTGAGTGCTGGTCGCTCGAAAAATAATAACCTAACCTAACCTAACCTAAGGGATGTGCTTTTTGCTCCTCCCCGATTGGTCGAAATTGAGATACTTCCGTATCATTACGTGTACAAAAGCAGAACCAAATCAACGCCATACGATGTAAAACGATACAGTTATTTATGGTTTTAGGATCCAAATTCCTGTTGCTGTTTCCCTCAAGTTAATAAATGTAAAACATTGTTCTTACTCTCCGAAAACTTCTCTCGAACATTTACAAAGTAACGAGCAAACGAGTAATGAGTGAATGGTCAGACACATTGTAATCGAAAGTGTCTGACTAAAATTACTAAATATTATTAAGTTAGAAATAGAATTCTTGTTTGCGAAAGAACAAGAGATGAGATAATCGGTAAACAATTGTGTTAGAAAAATTTAACTCACGTTAGTCGCTCGCATAACTTGATACTCATTAACGAGATTCAATCTTTTGAACGTCCGTGCTTTTCCAGTTTTGGCTCAATACGTGCTCATCCACTATTGGCTCAGTACGTGCTATTTCTACTTTTAGCATGCTTATGGGAAACAGGGATTTTATAAGCCCCAGATACACCCCTGTTAATCGTCTTACAATCCCAGCATTCGTACTGTTCACTTTGATCTATGAATAACGAATCAATTTTCCGAATTTGCGGCTTCTATCTCATTGTAACCGAATAAACGGTCTGACTTAGCCGTGCACTTTTAAGTTCAATTTAAAATAGTTAACGTATTCCAGTCCCTTCAGCTGAGACTTTCCGTCGCTGTAAAGAAACTTTTTGGATAAATTCCGGAATTACTTCCGAGTATATTCAATTCATTATCCGGTAAAACTCCATCGGTGTTTTTAGGTCATAGACGGAGATCCAACCGACAAAGCAAACCCTCTATTGCCCTTTCTTTTAGAAAGTTAAATGTAAGTTTACTTTATTTTTACTGTCAACTATTGATCTGTTCTTATCTGTTTTTATAAAAACAAAAATAAATAATTGGCCAGGTCTTACCAGCCTGACATAATCGGCACACTGCTTTTTCTCTCTTTTCCTATTTTCCATACTACCCTCGCCTATTTGCTCGGGACGTGACCCAGCCCAATGTTTTGAGGATGACGATTCAGTAACAAGGTTATCTGCAGGAAACGTGCGACGCTATGGTTAAACCGCGAAGCGGGTATAGATGCGTTCTTAGAATATTTAATAGGCGGCCCTGGCTGTTTATATTTCGTTTAAGGACACAGTTGTAACAAATTCCAGATACAAAATTAAAAAAAAGATGCTTGGTTTTTGCAACTTCGCTTTAAGTCCACAGTAAACCCCAGGAATTAAACTGATGTCTAAATCAGATAAAAGCGCTGCAGCACGTTTATCTGACAAAAGATAAAATTTATCTGACATAAATATTTATTTAAAATATGTGATATATTAAACGACTACGTCTAGGTTCACCGAAAAAGTTTCCTGCATAAATGTAAAACTCCTCGATGTATTCATATTTTATGTTGTCTCACATTATTAAAATGATTTTAACCAAAAATTTCAAAGCCTTTAACAGACTAAAGCAGTTTTATTCAATTCAATAAAATTTATTCCTGGGATTTACTGTGTCTGATAGATATGTGATTTTTCAAAGAGCATGTTTCTGGGAATGACTTCCATTGGCCTTCAGCATATCTCTGGGGATTCCAAGCCCAAGCTGGCAGCGCCACGTCTATAACTTTTGTTGGATTCTGAGAAATGACCCAACCTCATGCAACTTATGCGTTGAGAATCCAGCTTTGGAGTGGTTTCTTATGCTTGCCTAAGCCCAGATAAAAAAGTTATAGATAGTTCATATATAGTAGATAAGACAATGATATTTTTCATTTATTTTATGAACTTTTCTATGTTAAAAAAATCAAAAATATCCGTGTTTTGTTCACTACATATAAATTATATATATATAACTTTTTCATCAGGGAGAACATCGCTAATTCCGGCCCCGCGCTTCCCGCTACACAAAATTCCGAGACCTCAAATTCTAGGAATAGCGTAAACGGAGGGTGCTTCTCTCGGGAGTTCAAATTACAACAATTGATCAATTTTTGTTCCATACAATTTATTTAACAGTTTGTTAGATACACTAAGGTAAGCTTTATGAAACTTTTTCCTGTAAAAATGATTCGAACTAAGGCGGCAGTAATTTAAGTTTTCACTTTAACTGAAATTACTTTGTGGTTCTTAAATGCGTCAAAAAGATTTTAATTTGCTAACGTAATGGAACAGACTGACAATTGGTAACCGCAAATGGGGAGGGAAGGGAGACTTACGACTATTAACGTACGCTCATTAACTAAAACAAATCTGCAAATCTAAAGATTATCAAAAGTTTGTTGGGCCCCAGGCGCGCATGCGCTAACCGTCACTCAAAATACAAGTAGCTGGGCGTGGGCCAGGATTTTGCCCAAACTAGCTTCAGCCTTTTAAATCAGCTGGGGATAGAAGGAATGGATTAGCCTAAATAATAAACCAGAGAAAATAAATCAGTGTGTCAAAATTCCTGTATCTTACTGGTAAATTAAGAAATGCGAGCTTTGATGAAATCAAAAATGGTAGTTACAATTTATTGTTGTACAAAATAAAAAATAAACAATATTTTTAGCCGCGTTGACTGTTGAAGCCATGGGGCGGGGAAAATTACATTTTACCAAGGGGCAATTTGGGGGTGACAGCAGTGTACAATAAGCGATTGCTAATAGCCCTGCCTCAACTGCTAACAAATTAGCGAAACAACAAATGCAAAATATGAGCTTATTAGCACGCCATATTTGCATCGCTGTTAACTAATAAATGCTGTAACGAGAAAGACTCAAAGAACAAAAAAAAGAACAACAAAAAATGGAAACAAAATAACGCATTGCTGAGTCATTCAGCCGAACCACTTCCACATTCTACTTGAATAGAATTTAAGATGGTACACCATGGAGACCGTGAAGTCTCGATAGGGTCCTCGTTTCTCTCAAATTAACGACACTTCAGCAAACCTGAACTTAAATAATTACAATATAGAGGAAGGGCCATTGCTATGAAATAAGGATCCGCTTGAAATTCCCAAATCTCCCAGTGTAAAAGAAACTGCTCTTACCTCGACCTAGCGCTGATTAGTTACTTATTTTGCGCTACTGTGTGATTGGTGCTATGCCGCTCGACTTGTTCTCAGGTATACCGCCAAAACGAATGAAGATGCTGGGTCTGCACTAGTAGAGGCTGTAATTAAATAAAATTTAAGGAACGATCTGAAGCATTTGCGGTAAATGAAGAAGCTCTCGTCCTCTCTAACACGAGAGTTGTCCGCGTTTGGCAAACATACGACAACAAATCGGGGAGAACCAGACCCGATTCGTATCCCATTGCGGGAATCTTGAAGAGGCTGGCTTGTCGGCCAGTGCTGTAGCGTCGAGGGCCCGGCCAGGGGATTAAGGATTTTCTCCTACATAAGGATTACTGGTCCTGCCCAAGGCTCCAGGCTGATCAGTTTATTCCCAAAGCCTAGGGATAATAGTCCGGCCTTATCCCTGGCTCTGGATTCATCCAAGGGTTCCAGCCAGGTTCCAAGAGTATTGGAGACAGCAAACGGAAAAGGCGAGAACTAGGTTTAATACGAGAATCTCTATTCTAAGACAGGACTGTAGAAACGGATCTCAGTCCTCTGTGTGCACCCAGATTTCCAAAATCCGTCGATTTCCATCGTGGTTTGAAGGTCAAAGCAAGATCATACAAAACAAAAATAAACGGAGCTTAATAATCCTAAGCTATTCTTGCAATGATCAGGATTTTGTTTAAGAGCGCAATTAATAATTATACGAGCGCTTATTTTCTTAAAAAGAAAATCGTCTATAAGCTGGCCTATATTCTATTATTCAAAATTATTTTTTAATGCCTAAGATTGGCATTCATTAAAATTTGCTCAATTTAATATATTTTCTAAGAAGTAATAAGTTACTGAATGTTTAAAATTCAAAAGTATTTGCTTAACAATCCTTTGATAGACAGCGACTTATAGATAAGACTTTTCTCGTGCAAATAGAAAATAAAAAACTGTAAAAATTTACGGAGACAGTTTTGATCTCCAGATACTGAAGAAAACTAGGAATTTTTTAACTAAGATGATCCATTTATTAAATTATTTAAATCGCTTCAAAATTGTTATAACTCTAAGTACTTGAAAGTGTTGTGTAACAAATTATTAAATAATATTTATATATAATATAATATTATCTTGAATAATATTTAAACGTAAATTTCTTTAAAAAATGACAATGAAAGCATCTATCTCTTATCATTATAAAAAATTACATAATTTTGTAAAGAAATATTTTTTAGGTAATAAGGGCAATGCTACAGGTACCGAAAGTTCGGTACAAATAGCCGCAATTTTTCTCTTCCTCGAAAAGGGTAATATTTTTTCTGGCATAGGAAATTGAATTAAAAATTTGTATACTCATTTAAATTGTTAAATTTTTGAATTCCGTTAAACTTAGAAAGAACAATTTGGATTATTAATTTATTCTGATGTTACCAAGTAATTTAAAAGCGCATAAAATGATCTGCTAGAGAAAATTTCGATTTAGCTTTCCTAAGTCGGTTTAATATTTTTCTTCGCATTGTTTGAAATTAGACATGAAGTTTTTTTTTAAAAAGCTCTCGCAAAGATTTTTTGTATCGAAAAAAAGTTGTAAGGGATCCCATATGCAAAATTAAGAAAAAGATTCTTTGTGTTGACGTTATTTCACGGAACCATTATAAAATAGTATATTCATGTGCAGAAATCCTAAAAATAAAACCAAGAACACAGCGACCAAATTTGGACAGCCACAATTTTTTCTCCTTAAAAGAAAAGAAAATAATTTTCCTCTTTAGGCATACATAAAAAAGAGGAAAGAAAAATGAAAAGGCAGCCAACCAAATCCCCTCCCTTGCATTTTTATTTTTTTCGTGTTTTTAATTTTTATGTTTATCAAATCACAATAAAAAACATATGTAAAAAATAAACACTAACGTTTCGGCACTCACACATCATCCCTATTCTGCTTTTGATTTTTTTTAAATTCTAATTTTCATATGTTTCTCAATTAACTTTTGTGGGCAATGATTTATAAAAAGAATATACCTAACAATATTTAAATTTCCTTTCGAAAATAAAATATGTAACAAAAATTCTAAATAAATTTGAAATTTATTTCGGTCAAGCCCAAAAAGAATTGACAAAAAAATAAATCGAGATAGAATGCTAATTACGTCAGGGAAATTCTTATTTGCAAATGAACATTCGTTTGCTTCATCAGATTATATAATATATATTGTAGGTAATATCGCGTTAATTATAGTCAAGCTTGTTTGCCTGTGGTATTCATATTTATATTTCATAAATCAGTCTGAGGAAATAAATTTTTTTACCTCTACCTTTACCTCTAGATCAATCTGAAAATTCTATAACCCCTTCCTCGCACTACTTCCTTCCCCACCGAGTGAGTTACGCCTACCTCCATAGGGAAACGGCTTAATAGTGAGTGTAATAATAATAATAATCAAATTTCTAATTTAGAAAAGATAAGCTTGTAAAAATGTCAACAACTTGTATTGGATAAAGAATTATAAATGTAATGAGTGATAGAACTTCTTTATAAGATCGTTTTGTTTAATTTTTTGCGCCATATAACCGAAAAAGAAAATTAAATGGTTTGATAATTAAATTTATTTCTGCCATACAACTTAAAAATACACGGGGTTTTATGCTGAAAATAATAAAGTTATGAAAACTTTAATTGAATTTGAATTCACTGAGATTAAATTTTTTTCTTCAAAAAATGCTATGCCAAGACATTCTTGTGGTTTGCACCTTTAGTGTGATGTCATTTCTACGAATTCATAATGAAATTATATAGTGAAAATTACTATATCCAAGAATCATTGTTTTGTGGAAGCTTTAGAATTTAAAAATCTTATTTAAATTTCTAGAAAAATTCTGAGTTAAGAAATGACTTATCCTTATCTATAATCTTACGATTATGAGCAACGAACAATAGTTTAATTTTAAGTACGGATAGTGCGCTTCTTACATAATTAGATATTAGTTATTAGAACTCTAGAAATAATAAAGTGATGCTTTCGATGTGGGTAGGTTCGCTTTCTTTAAAAAAGCAATAGTTACTATAAAAATGACTCCCTGTTAAGAAAAATTATACCTGAAACAATCTAAGCAAAGCTGGAAATTTTTTTTTCAGGATTTCAGTAGACGACCTGAAGAAGACAAAAGTGCATAGCTTACTACTCTTTAGAATTTAATGCATTTTTATCAGAAAAAAGTATTAATCGGACAAGAATTTAAAGCTCTAGACTTTTTGGAACAAAAAGTTGAATTTACTCCAACTGTGCACTGCTCGGCATAGTGGCACGATTAACAATTTCTTAAGCTTTGAAATAGCGTCAACTGGAACTGGAAAAGTGTCAATGCCACATACACGTTTATCAAAGAAGTAATGAGATTTAGATTGAGGAGACCTGAATCTGGCACGATTAGGACGGCCCCAGGAAGGGAATAAGGAAGAATAAATCTTGCCAGAGGAAGATACCTGTCAGACGAATGTTTTCTTTTAATAAGAAAAATATTTTCATCGATTAGGAATCCTAAAAATAGTTTGTCATTTGATGAACAAATAGCTTTAAACTTAACTCGGCAGTTTTATTTAAAATTCCTTTTAACTAGAAGACTAGATAGGGTCATGAACAGCAGAAAGGATACAACACTTTAGAGTTGGAATAAATTCACACACTTTATTTAATAGTGTTATTTAGTTCAATTTATTTAATATTCCACTAGTGAGAAATAGTCTTTTAAGAAGTGGGAAAAAGTAAGTGTGTGGTTTAATATGCGTCGTTGAATATGCCTTAACGTGGTGCCACCTACAACTCAGGTGAGCGCTGTTCAATAGAGTTAATGTTCCTATACTTTATCTTATATATTTTCGTCGGATAAAATGCTAACGTGTAATCTTGTGCAATTTCGAGAAGCTACGTTAGTATCGCCCTTTTTAATACTGACCTTATACGATTCTCTCGAAATGTTTTGCCTAATCTGGTCTCTAGTTTTACCTTCTGACCCAAAGATTGGATTTATTTCAAGGATATTTACGGAAGACTAAATCGCTAAATTTCTGGGACTCTGTACTCACAAGACGAAAACCGGCCCTTCTCTTGATATTCTACGATTCACGATCTTAAGGATTAACGAAGTAAACTAATAATAGAAATAGAAAGTTTAACTTTACTGTAAATTATACCAAAATATTTTCAGGGAAGCAGTTCCAGCACGCCAAATCTGCAAAAAGTGCACGTTATGTGTAAATATATTTTAAATTTTTATTTCCTACTTGGACAGACAATCGAGGAAAATAAGCGATTATGGTCCACAAGAACATTGAGAAATCTTGGAAATGTAGGTTGAAACGGTTCAGTATACATATCTACGAATAAGATGAGCTACATTTAGGAAAGTGAAGCAAGAATGGGCGAAAACAAAAATAAGTACGATCCTGCAATTACTTGCAAATTCCTACGCGGACAAGTTACATAATTCTTATATACAGCTTTGCGAAACAGGTGCGGTTGCGTGCGCAACCACTAATAAGTAGGGACATACGAGTCGACGAGACCAGGACCTCGCGCGATTACCAAGGATTCTTGAGATCGTCAGTCGACACCAAGCAATAGCGAGGAGCACCACGTTTGGTTCTCGACTCCCCTTTTTTGAGTGTACGGTCGACTGAAGCGGGCTATCGTACCAGAGAGATATATAAGGCACTTAAGGTAATGAGACAGAGGCTAGTATTCACGGTTTAAAAAAAAGAAGAATATTATTGTTCTTTTTACATTTATGACATAATCAGCATTGGTAACTTGTGCTTTACATGGACCAATGCTGTGTGGTTCTGAATGGTTATAATCCAATCATTAATATCTGATTAAACCTTTAGCTTAGTCTGCATTGGCAACTTGTGTTTTGCAAGGACCAATGCTGCAACGCAATAAAAAGGTTTAACCTAACATCTATTATTTGAGGGAAGATACCCCAAGGCATAACTTTAAAATATAGTCCCTTTGGACCTGGTCAGCATTGGCAACTTGTGTTTTACAAGGACCAACTCTGTGAGGCCCTAAAAAAATAGAGTAAGGGGATTTGGACTAAATTTTAAAACGAAGTGATCTGCCTTCGTAAAAAATTGGGAAGGGGAAATAGCTCGAAAAGTCGCTTCGTGGTCGAGAAAAAGTAAATGTGCGTTCGCCAAACGGACAAAATCGAATAATGCAATCCAGCTATGCATTGCCGATTCGCTGTTCCATCTCTCGCTTCTTTGGGCTCACATCTCCTAAAACATAACGGATATTTATTTATGTAAAGAAAAGAAGAATGCAAAAGTTTCAAATAAGAGTCACTGTGAACCCAGGACTCAGTGATAATTACATAACAAGGGGGTTTTTAATGAACCATTACTTTCGGATCAAGGGTTTGAGGGTAGAGAAAAGTGATGTCCGATTTGATGACAATTAAAACCTGAATTTGTAGATCAGATATCTTTTGGGATTTTGCTTAATGATAAATTAGTTCGTTTTAGGTTTTTCGTCCTAACCGGATTGGCACCGACGTGCATACTCGGTACCAACTTCCTGAGCAAGGCAAACTAAAACTCGACGAATCCAGAAAAGTCATAATCCAATTTATGATATGGATAAGTCGAAACATCCATATTAAAAGTAAAATAATAAATTTAAAGGGGTAATTAAGAACAATATCTCTGATTTCTGGAACCTCGTAAAGTTAGACAAGAAAATAATAACTTCTGGTCACATTCATCTTTGACACAAGCTTTGAATTTTCTAATCTTCGATGACTTTTTCTCCTACATAACGAAAAGCTTGCCAGGATCAAATGCCTCAAAACAACTTTTCAGAAAGACAATATATTATTACGTTAATCTTAAACTAATGTCCAACTAGGGCATTTTCTTAAATTTTATTAGATGAGATGGTTCGCACGAGAGAAAATAGACGAATCAAAATTTCTAAAATCGTAACAGACAACATTTACTCTTCACATTAAAAATGGTGTAAATAATATGAACATATAATCTCCATTAATCCTAATTGTACTTTCCACTCTAGGAAGCATGAGTTTCTAATTTGAACCTCTAATATAAATTACATAATTACTCTACTTTATATCGGCAATGCAAAAAAAATTGACAAGATAGGTATCTTAGTTTGGTAAAATTGGGAATTTCAGATCGGCCAAATTAGGTGTTTCTTATCGTAAAAATTAGAAGATTTCAGATCAGAAAAATTAGAGCTGACTGAGCAAAAGGTGGGATTAATTACACACATTTCAGCAAAACAGAAGGAGTCGAGAGTCAGCAAACAATATTATAATGAAAAAAGCAACATATTTTAAAGATTCATTACCCTGTATGTGTCTAGAGGTTTTGCTAAGAGTTTGAGACAAAAGACTTACTAGCAGAGTCAGAACAGGTCTAGCCGTCAGGAGGTCACAATGCTTAGAGAAAGCGATTCTTGGTAAAGCTTAAGTACGTCTTCTTCAAATTTCGATTGGTTTCCCGCGTTTAACTAGGTCCTAATGCTCAGAATTGTGAGAGCAAATAGACGACAGGGAGGTAGCTAGTACAATTCCGCTGAGCTGTAGACTTCCTATCCTGACGGATACAATCCGAGAACGAAAATTTTTCAGAATTAAGACCCAAACTGAGTTTCTAACCAGGTGGGGATGTCTAGAAGATGTATCTGTAGCCTTTCTTAGGCAGTCTAGAAATAAGAGTTATTCGAGGGTATTTCTTTTTGCGGTTCGTTCTTGAAAAGTGTTGGGAACATTTTTCTTTGGGCAAAAGGTGCGAGGATTTAAATCCTTTCTATCGTAACTCCACTGCAGTCGTAATTTTCTAAGACTATAAATAATTAATTTCAGTCTGAAGTTTTTTCGTATTGGGTTCATTTCATAGCTTCAACGAACTCGCAAATTTTTTCCTCTTTAATATCTTAGATGATACTTCAAAAGAATGATTGTAATCTCTTATATTGAGATCCCATGTGTTAAGAAATCTAAGTAAGGTTCAAGCGACTGACTTCAAAACGACAGCTCTATCCACGGGAAAATCCGTTTCTCGACGAAAAACTCAATTGAAAAAGTCGAAAAAGATTTTTGAATATACATTAAATCAATTCAAAGAAGTTATTCAAAAATCAATGGCAGTTCATGATTTGGACATTCGGAGGTGGGCTTTAAAAGCTCAAGATGAAATTTCTTTATCATTAAATCTGTTCAAAAATTCTGCTAAATGGGAAGATAAATGTACATAAAAGTATCTAATGGTTTTTAAAAAATCTTTACACAAAATTCAACTATTAATAAATATAAACCGCAAAAGATGCAAATTATTTCGTGCAAATATGACATTTCGTTTCTTCGACAAGAGAATTTCGTGCACTCCGATTAGTTCAATTTTAAATTAGAAATGCATACAGGACAAACGCATGCGTTTAAAGGATAAAAAAGTTCAAGAATCGACACAATCAATTAAATCTATGAATTTTAGCTAGAACATACAACCTTCAATTTATGCAAGTCGTGTTTTGCTATCACCCGCATATATTGTTTTGAAGGAAAAAGATGGGAAATGTGGAACACAAATGCAGAAGAACTTGTTCAACACCGAATTACTCGACTAATTCTAGTTTGATTGAAGCAAAATTCCAATGACACGGCCCGATCGGGTTCATATTTTCATCATAAGATGGCATCAATCGGTAGTGAAATACTCTCTAGTATTTTCTCCCAGAAAAGATTTTTATGGGAGTTATGGCGGTCAGAAGGAAAATGGAAAGGTCGTTTTTTTATACGCGCTTGATTATCGTGAGTCCCCTTGCCTCTCACGAACCCGGGAGTTAAATTATCGTAAGATCTCTCGCCTTTCACAAATAAAGTTATTTGTAAACTAAATTCAATTTTCGTCACTGTCGTCCTCAATTACAGGCATCATGCTATCCTGCTGAAACATTTTGCTGAGAATTTCAGCTGGCTTCAGAATTTTAGAAAAGTACCTTGCATGGGCCAGGTAGTATACTATTGCTGCAATATGTGAGCAGCAGCCAACAGTCCTTCTTCCGTTGGCACAATCACATGTATATTCTAGCAATTTAGAAATACCAATAGTATTGGGCTCATATTTCATGCAACACCTGTATACTTTTTTTTAATGTATTGCAATCTGACCTGATCATGTTCATCAATCATTCCAGCTAAATATGATACTCCTTGTAGTAATTGATATGTCCCAGTGAACAGAATCTTCAAGTCTCCTTCTGTCATTTCTGGAAAGACTAGCACATCTTTAGATGCGATAATTTGGAAGACAAGTTTCTTCCGAAACCAACCTTTTTCTTCCGCTTTAACAGCCAAAGTCTTCTCCACAACTTTTCTGACTTTCACCCTTTCTATGATCTCACTTGAAAATTCTGTATGAATTCTTCCCGAATTTATTATTTAGGAATGACGCAATTCGGAAATACGTTCACAGATTTGAAAGCAATTTATTGTCCAGTTTGTGGTCTAGAAGTCGGTATTTTTGCTTAAGTATTCCGTGGAGAGCTTTAATCGCCCAACGTTTCTTCGTCACATAACGGGAGTCGTTCGATTCTCTGGTCGTCAACTGATTTCGTTTCCCCTTCGAAGCAGACATCAACACGTTAATTTTTTTAACTCTAACGCATCTTTTACATCCCGGAATCCACGATCGAGAACAACAAAATCGTTTTCATTCAATAACTTGCTTAAACCATTTGGATCCAGCAAAAGAATTCTCAGTATTTCGAATGATTTTATTACTGCAGTTGTATATTCAGAAATCAGCTGTTCGTATTCAATTTGGAGGATAGAAGCCAATCATCTATTCAAATTTCCAGTACGAAGTTTGAAAAGAAACACCACGAGCGCTTGAGTGACTGTACGGGTTTTCCTTTTTCGCATTGACATTAACATGTCTCTTAACTGTATAATACTTTCCCATGTAAAGCATCATTTTTCTTAATTCCGAAGCGGTAAGCTTTAGAGAATTGGAATAACCCTTCAAGCGGCCAAGACACTCATCATAAAATCGATTTTTTAATAAATGAATTTGACAATACCGATTTCCTGCTGGTATATGAATCCTCATTTTAATAAAAGCTTGCAAACGAGCTTCGTCTGGTATGGCAGTTGTTTCACTTGAACTGTAGCAAAGGCTACAGTACTTGTGAGTCGATACAGTTCTCTGCATTGGACCTTCAATTTTTTCATCACTCAATCTGATACTCCAGTCTTGAGTCGTATATTCACTGTGGGAACGTCGAGTTTCTTCTTCTTATAATGAAGAACTCTACATTTTCCACACAAAGCGTCGTTAACAGCGATTGTTCGGTGAAGATTGTCACCATAATGCTTTGATTCTTTTTCAGTCTGAATTTTTTTCTTCTGACCAGACACTTTATGGCAAAACTTATTACATGCAGCGCATTTTGGGTTTTCTAATGAAACCGAAATTTTTCTTTCGAGCAATACAAATCAATTTATACAGTAATTGAGCAGGGCAATCGAGCAATAATCGCTTAGAAGTTCATGCATCAATTTTGTGGATTCTAATCGCGCGAAGGTAGAGGAAACGTGATTAATAGTAATTCAAGTGACTTTTTAATTATGCGAGAAGTCTTCAATGTTCGATGCTTTAGAATTTTAAGATATCACAATATTTAATGTTGAAAAACACTGGCAGATCCAATGCTAAGAAACCAACTGTGCACGCAGAATCAAAATATCCAGTATAATGAATAGAAAGCAGCATACAAATTACAAACGAATAAATATTGTGGTAATAGTTAGAGTGACCAAAATGTGATTTTGGTATCGAATTGAGAATGCAAAATCCAACTATCCGATGTCGAGAATAGGACACATACGGAAAAACAAATAAATATTGCTGAAACAGTTAAAGTGAAGAAACAAATTCTGTGACGCTGGAAGTATTTTCGCCTCCAGCGATAGAATAGACGTTATTGAAAAGTGAACCAACAAGGAAAAAACAAGTGAATGTTGCTGAAACATTTAGGGTGACGGAACAAATTCTGCGATGCTCAGAGTTCTCTGAGAGTAACGCTCGGCGCATGGAGACTATAAAAAGTACTTGTCTAACAATTACACTGTCGAAATTCTCGAGTACATTTCTAGATTTTCAAATATTCAATATCATTTGGGTGAGAGTCTTTGCAGAACATACCCACTTCACAATGTACAGCACACAGTGTACAGTGCACTCAAGGTTCTTTTTTTCTAACTATAAGCTACTCCTTCGATCCGTTTGAGGATTAAATATGTTTTAGGATATAAATTGAAGATTTTTTTGGTAGAAGATGAAAGTATTAGTCGGAACAAAACCCGTAAAAAAAAATTCAAAAAATTCAAAAAATTTGTTTAGGTTATTTTTGTGGAAAAAAGTATATACATTTTTTTAGCATCCTACAACTGAGGCCCATAACATATTTTTTGTTTATCAAAATCGGTCAAGCCGTTATCGATTATCGTATCAATTATTTTCCATAGCTCTACAAATTTTTAAAGTTTAATCTAAATCGGCGAGTGACATTTTCGTAGTGTTACTTGTAAGATTCAGACTAATGTTCTTGACCGCTCGCTCCGCGGTTTTTTGAATTAACAATTCAGATAAAAAATGAGGAAAAAGATTCTTGTTGTTTGCAACCTTGAATTAAAGTATTTGAACGGAGCAGTGTTGGGAATTAGATTTTTTATACCCCCTACACGGGATTCCCCTATTAAGAAACATTGTACGTATATACATAACAGGAAAAACCTGGAATATTTAGAATATTTTTTTCAGAATTTGAGCAGACATTTTGTCAAAGAAATCAGTACCGAGCTAGACCCTTTTGAAAATAAAACACACTTTCATTTAAAGAAAAAATTAGATTAATAACCAGAAACAAAATGCAGACTCTACACTTTTTGGAACCAAAAAGTGCATTTTCTTTCACTGTTTGCTGGTCAAATGTGTGTATATCCTGTTAGTTATTTCTCATCACTCATAAACCTACAATGAAAAAAAAAGAATTTATATTTCGGGAACCATAACAATAAATTTATTATTATTTGTAATTACAAATTACTTGCATCGTTTTAAAACGGCGTCTAATCACAAACAATATTATATTTCAGTTTCTTATTTTTCCACGATTGAATTAATGTTGTAGATCATTAGGGTTTACAGCCTCAACTATATAATTTGATAAGATTGGGCGACTGGGGCCTACTGGAATTTGTGAGATTTCATCCGAGGTTAATAAGTTAACCTTGCCGCTTACCATATTTATTTTTGCCCGCGAATCACGTCTAGCTTTAACTTTGTATGCATAAATTCCAGAAAAAGCATCAGTACTCTCCAATATCCCAAAGATATCACCGTTAAATGCTGATAAAACAATTCTTTCTTGAGTTGGCATGGGCCCAAAGGAACTCTGTCTTATGCATATTCGAATTGGTTTATCTACAGGAAAAGTGTATTTCCGAAGTACGAATTGTCGGTTGGCGTTCCTGAGTGAAATAATACGAATATATTTATATTGATTAAGACCATATCTTCGTCCGTCAGACAAAGGAATATACATAATAGACGGAGCTTTGTCCGAGGCGGAAGGAGACCTGGACCTGATGCGAACGGGAGGCTCGCTAGGAGAACGTTGCTTATTTGCAGAAGTAGACGAAGAAGATTGTTTGCTACGAGAAACAACAGGAATAGGAGCACCATTAGGCAAACAATCGAATTGTAAACTGAATTCTGTAAACAAAAATCAAATAATTTCTTCATAAATATCTCAGTTTATAAAGCGGGCGGAAAACCCTTTAGAGGTCCCCTAGCATCTTTTTAAAAAGGGCTCGGCTAAGGATTTTATTTTTTACGCAAAAATAATTGTAAGATATCCCAGATACAAAACGAGGTTAAAGATGTTTATTTTTCGTACTTTTATTTTAAACTCAATTTAACCCTCAAGTGCTAAAACGGGTTATTTGCCAGACTTCGGACTACAATTTTTAAAAAATAAATCGAGCTAAGTCTTATTTAATGCGGAGATATTTCGGTTTGAAGTTTGCTCGGAGCTGCTTGACCCGTTCTAGGTGAAACTGAAAATTACGAGGATCTAGTCCTTGAGGGTTTAGGGAGCCGTGCTCGGTTTCTCTTTGAGTTTCTAAATAGTTCTTTAATGAATCGAAAAATCAGATAGAGATGTGATTGTTCAAGAAGGTACACTTTAGTGCAGTACTAAACTAATGCATTTCCTGCAATAATCATATAGATCAAACGAATTTTCTCTATTTATCTTGAATTTACGAAGTTTATCATTTGATCAGCCGAGCCTCTCTTAGGGTCGCCTCTCGATTGGGCACTTCGCACAGTTTGACAATCAGATTCATCATTGTAATCTGAATTCAGACATGCATCTGTTAAAATGAAAATTTAGTAATCTTTATTTGTTCATGAATCAACCGATTCATACAGAAAAGTACGAGTCTCTTAAATCTTAATTAATTTGAATTTCCAATTCACTAATTTACAACCTAATTAACCTCTGACTTAGATCTGATTAAATATAGCAAATACATATTCGCTATGACTTAAATTCTGATAGAAACTGTCACAGATCCCAGCATTCACATCCATGCTACGAATTTTTGTTTTAATTATAATTCTGGGTCGAGACCTATTTAATAGCCTGAATTACGCAATGAGCTAAATGTGGGTAAAGTGGAAAAAAAGAAGATGAGTCGACTCTTTGTAGGTCCACTTGGTGGAGTTTTCTGTCATAAGCTCTACTCCAAAATGTTTTATTTTTTTCTAAACTAGAAAGAGAGAGGCACTCCCATTCATCCCCCTTTCAGATCTCTTAAATTTGTTTTTTTAACCTGAGTCGCCCATTCAAATCTTTCCCTGTTGTGTTTAAGTTTTCCAAAGTTCTTAATCTTACGTAACATTTTTTCGGATAACAGTCCTCAGACATTTTCAGGATTTTCTCTAACCAGTTTAGAAATAAACTAAAGACACTTGCAGAAAATTGTGGCGCACCTATTTCGAGCCGAATTGCGTATCCCGCTGTGTTTTTTGTGACATGGTGTGTCGTTTTATAAATTTTTTTTTAATTTTTTCGATTTCATCATGGTATCTCAGGCTCCATACATGCGCACCGTACAATAAAACATTTGAGACCACTATTTGAGAAAGTCGTATAATGAGATTCCAGGAATCGAGTTTTATTCAAACTATTAAAGCTATCGTAGAATACAAAGCTATACTGGATTTTTTATCAGCCATGTTTCGCCCTCTTTTTTCAATATTACAATTTTAGTTTTATCTATATTTACTTCTAAATCATTTAGCATTTAAGAATTTTCTGCATTCATACAAGGGATTCACCGAAAAGGAAAAAATCATCAGCGTAAGCCAAGTGTAAAATTTCGGTCAAATTATCGGCAATAAATATATTTTAAAAAGTTAAGCTCAAGACCTCTCATTGCAAAACTTCCTTCGTGATATCTACTGCTTTGGAAATGCCTGATTTACACTTCACTGAAACACGAGCCTTGGAATAAAAGTCTACAATGAGTCTAGTAAACTTGGAACCGCATCCTCTAGATAGTATTTTATGCCATACACGTCTGTGATTTAGAGACGCAAAAGCTTCTTTGAAATCTACAAAAAGTACAAGTAATTTACCATTGAAAGAAGCAAGTTTATTTAGAATTATAGAGTTTAGCGTAAAAATGCAGCCTCGGTTTTTTCTAAAACCCACCTGCTATTCTGGAATAAGATTCATATCTTCAGACCAGTACCCTTTATATACAGCATCTTTACATTATTTTGCGACCACGATTTAGGAACCTTCTTTTTCTAAAGAATCATATTAAATACAGAATTTAAATATAAATTTAGACAACGAGGCAGGTTCTTGAAGAATTCATATCCTATTCCATCTGAACCGGGAGCCTTGCCATATCTACATTTTTTTAAACTTAGAAGAGTTTACTTTCAACTAATTGGATAATCGAGATAGGGATTTCTATTAAGACTAATTGTTTGTAAGTAGACAATATGGTCCCGAGGAGGATAGATAGATCTAACATGTTTTTGTTACGTATCTAAGCCTTCCTCTTAGAATTCAGCAAACTCCCATGATCCTTTTTATTTTGATCATAAATTTTTAGACAGTCCAGGTGAAAATTCTCCTGCTCTCATTTCTTAAGTAAACATTTGAGATCTTAGAGTTTTAATCATATTTAACTTTTGCGCTATCTCTTTTATAGATAACATTAATTTGTTCGAAAACTCATCTACCGTTGATCTCTCTGCGTCAACATTAGGGGGAATTAAATTTTCTTCTTGTATTATTTGTTTCTATCTTCATTCCGCTTACAATGAGAATCTTTGGCCTTACCAAGAAAATTATTTCCAGTTAATAACGTTATTACTATTGGGAAGTGATCGGAACGGATCGGTACGTGTAAAAATGAAAATGCTGAATTAATTGGGTTCCCAAAGAATGAGACCAAGCTAAATCTATGATATATGAGCTTTCTTTATTTACAAAAGTAAATTGAGCTAGGCTGTCACCTTTCAATCTTCCATTCAGAATGTAGAACTCATTTTCCGCAAAAAATTTAACTACTCTTTGACCCCTTTTATTTTATTCTGCATTCAGACTCATTCTTGTGCCATATAAACCGATATTTTTGGCTAAGAAACCTTTTTATAATTGATTCAATTTACTTACGCATCCATTAAAGTCACTTCGAACAATTATAGTATAATCAGGAAACTTCAAAAAAATTTCAAAGAGTTTTTTTTCTAGATCATTTAAAGATTTAATAGTATCTGATTTGGCACTAAAGTAAATTGAGTCAACTATTAAATTAGAAAAATTACCTTCGATTTGTACAAAAATAGATTCCTTAGATACACAAATTGTTTTCATTTTGCATTTATTTATGTTACTGATGATTGCGAGACCTCGCTTCGCTCTGTCATTGGTTAACTCTCTCGTAGCTGCACTGGACACAATTTTACAGTCCAAGTATTGATGAGGTAAAATGACGCCAGTGGGGTTCGTGAGCGAAGTGTCAGTAACTCAAAGGATTTCATCTGTTGTGGTGTGACTGTAGGTATCTTCCAAATTTTTCTAAGCCCTTTTGTAAAAAACAATCAATTGTGCCGCCTGTTTTTCAGTGTTTGGGTTTCTTATTTATTGATGCCTTTGGTTAACCAGCTTTTTTATGACTAGCTGTTTCACTTATCTATGTAATTGAATCTCCACCGTCCGATTGGTAGTCGTCTTCTTCATCTTTTACCATTGTTTTGTCAGTTAGTTGTTCATCGTTAAGCAATTTTTGAATGTTATTCAGATCATAATATGTATCATCTATGCGAATTCGTGTTCTTCTAATAAATAAGTTTTTCCCTTTTTGTTCCAGCTTTTTTTCACTCTCTAAGACTTTCACGAATTTCTCTTTGTTCACGAGAACAATCATTTGATACAGAGATATTAAGAGAACGCAGTTTATAAGCGTTCTTAAAGATTTGTTGCTTACATCGTGGGTTGGAAAGCGCTATTAGAATTGGCCGATAACGTTCGATTTTTTCAAGTCTCACCATTTTCTGGATGTTGTCATCTATTTCAATGTTTAAAATGTCTTCAATGTTATGTAGGATGATGTTTTTGTCTCTTTCTCTATTTATGAAATTTTCTAGTTTGTTTGTGAAAATAGACACTTTCTCGTTAAGAGATTCTTCTCTTCCAAATCAAGGCATCTTCTTTTATATACCTGCAGGTCTTCAAGGATTTTCTCATCTGAGATCTTAACAATTTTGATATCTTCTGTCATTTGGTCAACGCTTTTTGTTGAAAATTTTACATCCTCTTGAATCGCTGGATTCCGATTTTTCAGGTCCTCGTTGGTTGTCATTCTTAATGACTTTCACTGATCATTTTATTGAGCTTGTAAAATTAGATTCCCGTATTAGATCAGAACTTTATACACTATCGCACTAACATAAAAAAGGATCTCTGGAGCGAGCTTCAAACACGTCTGAACGCTAGCGAGGTCATAGCCGAACTTCGAATGAAGATTCTATTTCTGGAGAAAGAAGATCAGCAATTTTTTATTTTATAATTCAAATATTAACTCTTGCCACCGGGTATTTCAAAAAATCTTTGATGCATTTTTGTACTAGCCTAATCTATATAGTTCGCACTTTCCTACATATATTATATGCGGCGAAGAGCGCCTCATTGAGAGACAGAGCATGCAAAAGTCTTGAGGTGTGGAGAACATCGGTGGGGGTACCTCGCTTTCAAGAAAAATTTCCCCTACCACCCCGAGAGGCGCCCAATTGAGAGGCTCGACTGTAGGTAGGTGCAAACTTTTACACTCAACTCCTGAGACAAGCAAGTTTTCATAAAGGGCTTGCAGTGACCTTCAGGATATCTTTGGGGAAAAGTTTCGCCTGACTGAGCTCATTCTCTTTTCAGCCTCGCTCTTTCACACCAACAAATTACAAAGCCAAAAGTTTTAGGAATATTGTAAACAAAGGTTGCTTATCGCGAGAGTTAAGTGTACAACAATGAATTAGTTTTTGTCTGAATTTTGTTATCTTCAATCTTAAAGGACATGCTTATTATTTCACAGTTTTTTCTTTAAGAATGATTCAAAATAAGGAAAATATTAAAAATTGAGATAGAAGGCGGATTACGTCGGAAACTTCTTATTTGCGAACGCTAAAGAATGTTTTCATAATTATAGATATAATATAGTGTTATATTTACCAATATAATTAAAAATGATCATCCAAGCGAAAACAAGAGCATAAAAAATCGCCATTTTTTGCAGTCAGGTAAAATACTGTTTCCTGCGCTAATAAAGAATTTTTTAACCAGCGTAATTAGTGATTATTCAAGTGCTTTATCTGATGATATAATATATCTTACATTCACTATCGCATTAAATATAGCTTGGTATTTTCTTCGGTACATTCACCGACGTGTGATAAGTTTTAAAAACAAAAAATTAGATAGGAAAGAGTATTTGGCGTAGACAGGATTGATATTTGTCAATATGTAATCAACTTATTGCTCTTATTGTTTGTTTTATTCGCATTGCTTTTTTATTTTTCTTATCACATAAATGATATGATTTTTTAAATTCATACATAGAGAATTATTTGCTTGAGAAGAAATAATTGTATGTTCTAAAGTTTTTTAATTAGAAATAGTCTTTTGCCTTTTTGAAACGATCAGCAATATAAAAATATTTAATAATGGAGTTTCGCGGACAAATTAAGGTCCAGGTCACGTTTTTTAATCGGGGGCTGACATGAAACTAAGGTATCAGGTTATGTTGTTCTAATGTATACTCTCCACGATGCCTGTGATTGGCCAGAGCGCCCCACCATGGAGACAGGACGTACCTGATTGGCCAATCAAGTCTTATTTAAAAATACGGGAGGACGGAAAGCCAAATCGGTTTGGTATTATAACCGTTGTCCCTATTGATGTAATTAGGGTGCTCTGAGATAATACCTTTTATAGAGCACTGTCTCAATAATTCTTACTTCTCTTTTAAAAACCAAATCTATGAACAAATCTCAGGAACAGCAATGGGATTTCCAATCTCACCTGTAAAAAAGGTACCAAGCTAAACGCTCTTTAGAGCTTAAATTACTTCCATTTTAAGAAGAATATTAATAATTAGAAAAAAATTAAGGGCCCTAGAGTTTTTGGAACGTAAAAAGTGCATTTGGTCTAACTGTGTGATGCTTCGGTATGGTGGCATTATGAGTAGTTCTTTGCGCTTGGTGATAGAATTCAGCACTAAAACGTATAAAGCATTACTTCGATAAAATATTAAAGAATTATGCAAAAAGTAATATGTTGCATTAATTGCTTTAAAAAGCTTGTAAACTGTGTTTAGAAAGTGACGCTTTTTCTGTCTGCTCTAACTGAAAAAATGAAACTACTTACCACTAGTTTCTCAGTTACAAAAGAATGTTCGTTACCATTTTCTATAACAGGAAAAGTGTCTATGACAAAGCACATCCTCCCTTCTCCTGCCTTACCAAATTCCGAGACTTAAAGTTCTAGGAGCAACATAAAATAAATTCGTTTGCCCGCTATAAAAGTTCCAAAAGAGAAACAGGAGACCTGGCTGGAGGAAGAAACATAGCATAAGAAAAATGCCCATATGGAGAATAAGGTTAGGCGAATATTTTCTTTTCAGAAACAAAAGATGTTTTGCGACGAGGAACACCAGAGGTAGGGTCACCATTACATAATCTCCGAATTTTCAACTTAGCTTCGGAAGTAGAAAGTTAGGATTCATTTTTGTTTAGGTATCTTTTTATTCCTCCCCTAGGAACTAAAAGACCTTACAGTTAGTGGGGACGCTTGCGCATGTGAATATGGTAGTCAAATGGACCTTAGCCTGCATATGTATGAATATGGATGAAAGGATCCCCAAAACGGCCTCTCCTATGTGAGATGAAAAAGATCGCTATGAACGGGATCTCCTGCTGTGCATGATTGTAGTATGGCATAAGGGTAAAATAGCTTAACTAACATGGGCTCACTGGATCCCTGGGTCGAGGTCCTTTTCGGGCAGGAATATAGTTTTTGAAATCGGGACATAAATGATCTACGGCCCACATAGTGACCAAGAAACAGCCGTGCATTGGTATAGTGGTCTGAAAACGGATATTTATTGACTGTCGCACACAATGTGACCATTCCCTAAGCCATGGAAGTAGAGCGATTGTGCTTATGAAACTTTAGTACCTTGGAGTTAATTAAGTGTCCTAACGACCTCTCGGGGATACAGGAGAACCTCTCTGAGTAATTAGTCTTACCCCTGCACGTGGGGCTCTGAAGGGGCGGAACTTTGATTTCCTTAGCTACTTGTATAAACGAAGTGGATTGCGCAAGAACAAAATCGAAGGAAGAAGAAGAAAGGGAGGTGGTGAAAGGGGGAGGTTTGAGCCATAACTGCTCAAACATCACCCTTTCTTCCTTTCCTCGTCTTGACATTATCGGCTTCCTGCAAAGGTGGTCTTGCTGGAACGGGTGGTATATTCGCTGGAGATTCGTACCCTTCTTCTTGATAAAAACTTTATATTTGCCTTTGCTCAAAAAAATCTTTTTAATACTGAAGCGTTTTATATTCATGTAACCTCTGCATGTATCCTCTTCACGCTGGGGAGCTTCCTTGCGACCAGGTAAGGATGACCCTCCTGAGTTAGTCCAATGCAATGTGGCTGACTGCATGAGACGGATATTCTTATTATAACTATCATTATCATTATTATTATTATTTTACTCTTGCAGGAGATGAGCATTGGACCATTTTCGTGAAAAATTTTGCAAAAAGGTAGGTCAACTTTAAGTTCACTGGCATGATTCACTTGCACTAGATCAGGTTGAGTCAATGATTTTGAAATTTTTAAAGAAAACATAGCGGAGGCTGAGTGAGTTTAAGTTTGATGAAATATTGAAATCTTGGGAACCATAACACACTACCTTTTTATTGTTTTTTGAAATTGCAAATTACTTTAAAATTTTAACACAGTTTCGAATTACAAACAATCTTATATCTTTTTTTCAATTTTTCAAATTGAATTAGTGGTGTGACGGATTGTATTTTAAAACCTCTGCTCTAAAATTTTATGAGATTTGGCGAATAGGGCCTACCGGAACTTCCATTAGGAAGCATCCGCATTGCATTCATATATTCCAGCAAAAACATTAGTATCCGCCAATATCGCAAAGACGTCACCATCTAATGTTGATAACACAATTTGTTCTTGAGTTGACAATTGGCCCAAACAAGCCCCGTCTTGCATCTATTCGAATTGTTATATCTGCAGAAAAACTAAGTTTCTGTAGTTTGAATAGCTGTTTGGATTTTTTCAGGGAATTAAGCCGAATAATTTCAAGATTGTCAAGCGCACACTGCCTCTAATCAGACTAAGCAACAAGTTTAGTAGTTGGAGATATGCATCTGGCACGAGGAGATCTCGATCTGGCACGAGGAGACCTCGATCTGGCACGAAAAGCAATCTCACTAGGAGAGCGCGGCCTGTCTGAAGAAGAGGAAGAAGTAGTAGAAGGGGTGTCACTAGGAAAACCAGGGATGAGAGCTCCATTAGGCAAACAATCGAATTGTAAACTGAACTCTGCAAAAAAAAGAATTAATTTTTTTATAAATATCTTAGTTGATAAAACGGGCCCAAAAGCCTTTGGAGCTCACCTGGCTTTTTTTAAAACAGAACTCTGGCAACGATTTTGTTTTTTATCCAAAAATAATTGTAAAACATCCCAGATACAAAATCAAAAAAGGTGCTTGGTTTTTGTATCTACGTGTTCAAGTTATTTCAAGGGAAGCGTGCTCCATTTCTGTTTTTTTTTTTAAACAGTTTTTGAATCTATCAGAAAAACTAGATAGGGATGTGATTGTTCAAAAAGGTACATTTTATGGTAGGAAAAAATTTATAGAATGTCCTTTAGTACATCGTATAGATCAAATCAATTTTGTATATCTATCTTAAATTTACAAACTCATCATGTGTACGTAGTTGCAGACTTTTACACTCAACTCCTGAGATAAGCACGATTTCGGGCATGGCTTAGGGGTCGTACTCAAATGCTATTGACACTTTGAAGGGAGGGGGGGGGGGGGCGATCAAAATCTACGGAAAGTAACGCTAGGGTCTATCGAAAGTTTACACTGTCAACGCAAGGGGACCGGGGGGTCGAAATATCTAAAAAAATGTCAACGGCATTTGGGTACGACCCCTTACGTTGGCAGAGTTGTTTCTCACGCTGGACTGAGCGCATCCTCGCTTTCGATACCGCGCTTCCCGCAGCAAAAAATTTCAAAGCATCAAGTTTTAGACGTAGCGTTAACCAAGGGGGCTTATAACGGGAGTTGAGCGTAATACAAAAAATTAGTTTTGGTTTAAAATTTTGTTGTGTTCTATTTCAAGACACTTGCTAATTATTTAACAGTTTGTTAGCTACACATGGGCACGTTTCAATCAACTTTTTCTGTGAGAATGATTCGGACCAAGGCGGAAAAATTTAAGCTTCCACTTTAACTGAGATTACTTTCTGGTACTTAAATTCTAAATAACTGCTTGACAAAAGATATTTTTTATATAATTACATCTTTATAATGCAGACACACACATTAGTTATGGTTATTTACGAATGCTTACAAAACTTTTTTTATAATTATAGATATTATATAGTATTATATTCACCAATGTAATTCAGAATGACCATCCAAGTGAAGCCCAGAGTATAAACGATTATCATTTTTTGCAGTTAGTTCAAAAATTAGAAAATGCGTTAATGCAGAATTTTTCAGACGGTGTAATTAATTATTATTAGAGTACCTTATTTGATTGTATTATGACATATAGTCGTTATCTCATTAATTGTAGTCAAACTTATCCGCTGATCATATTCATTTTTATATTTCATAAATCAATCTCAGAAAAGCAGTTTATTTAGTAATGTCTGGAAAGTTTCAAAGATAAAATACATTTTAAAAAAAGTTTTGGGTTTTTAAAAAAATCGTTATGTAATCTTTTCGAAAACTTTTTTTTTTGTCAAGATTTAATAAATTTATTAGTAAAGATTTTTTTTAACATGTGCATGATTTCAGCGCTTTTCGACGCCTATGAAGCGACACTCAAGCACTACTTTTTACTCCCTGGGGAGCAAAAAGGACTTTTTACTCCTTAGGGAGCAAAAAGGACTTTTTACTCCCTAGGGAGAAATATAATTATGGAAATTAAAAATATTTATCAACACATCCCGAGATTTAATTATTACCAATTTATTCGAAGAATCGATTCCTTGTGCTGAGAACCGGGTCACTGAAAGCGAGAGTTTAGTGTATTTAATTTTAAGGTTATCTGGGTAGCCAGTAACCCGGGAGAATCGGGAGAACCGGGAGAAAGCCGGAAGAAACTTTCCCCGGGAGAAAACCGGGATAAATCCGGGAGAGAAATATTAAACCGGGAGATTTCAATATATTGTGGTTTCAAATTTAAATGATCAAAATTTTAGGAAGATTTCGCTATCAAATATATAAAAATTTATATTAAAGGCCTTGATCTTAATTTTTAATTTTCTATCTAAAATCTTATAATTCTTCCATTTTTTGTTGAAGATTTAAAGAAATAAGTAATTTTCATTTTTTTAAATTTTATTGTCGAGAATTTCTTAAAAGGTTTAAAGTTAAAAAATTAAATATTTAGTTTAAAATAAAAAATAATGCAAATTGAAGTACCTGAAATGGATACATCAGTAAACGGAAAATTTGGGCAATTTGAAAGGGTTACAATTTCCGATTTCTAAATTTTCAGGAACAACACTAAATTTTAATTTTTTCCTTTATTAGGTTTTAATTTTCAATTAAAATTCAATTGGTTAAATTATGGAAAGTATTATTAACAATTTAAAAATTATTAGTTTTTAAGCAATTTAAAATTATTTCAAATAATTGAAATTGTAAAGGGTTCGAGCATAAAAAAGCATTCGTCGTTGAATCAGTTTTTAAATTAATTCGTAATTTTCTTATGTAATGACAATGTAAAATTTTAGAATTTCAGAAGCATGGCATTTGAAATATTCAATTTAATTTTAAGTACTAAATTGTCCAATTTTAATCGCTTTGAATTTAAATTAAATGTTTGCAATAATTCAGTATTTATTTTAAACGATCTTAATCATAAAGAATACAATGTCAAAAAATAATACAGAGTATGAAGAATCATCAAAAAATCAAAAAATCGTATTAGATAATATTGTAATATATAATGATAAATGAAAAAATTAATTAATTATTTATTTATTTAATAATTATAAACTTTAAATTATATTTGCAATAATAACTAAATAATAAAGTCTTTAAAAATGTTAAGGTTTAGAATTTATGAATGTGTGCTAACCCTATTTAATAAAAAAATTTATTTGATAAGAATTATCTTAAACGGATTAGCAAATACGAAACTGTACAAAATCACAGACAATTAAGATCTACAGATACGTAAAAGCACTTGATATGCACAGAATTATTAAAATTAAGAAAATAAAAATTTGTTTAAACATATTTTGCGAACTATACTGAATAATTTTACAAATAATTGATCTCATGCAACAATTTTTTAGAAGTCCTAACATTTAAAATTCGACAGCAATAATAGATTCATATGTTATATACTCTATAAATTGATTATAATTAAAATTACAACTATGGAAGAATTTTTTCGTTTGTACATCTAATACCAAAAATTATAAATTGATCATGCTGGAAAAGACTGTCTGGTAAATTGACGAATGATTGAAGCCTTTGGAACCCATAAAATTTGTATTATTCTCAGTGATTAAAAGTTACTTGTAGCACTTTAAGGCCACTTTGCATCAGAAATTTTTTTGTATTTTAGTTATAAATATTTTGTAATTATATTATTGTTGTTGTAAACCGTGGTTCACGTGCCACACTCCAAAATTAAGAGATATTTTGCGACGTATGCCTACTGGAACTTCCCAGATTTCAGCTGAAGTCAAAAAGGTAATTCTGTGGCTTTCCATGTTCATCTTTACCCTTACTTTCTTGTTAGCGCTAGAACTATATGCATATATTCCAGCTAGGAAATTACGAGGCTCCAATATTTCAAAGATGTCCCCCTCGTATGTTGACAGTACAATTTGTTCTTGGGTTGAAATACGGCTAAATATACCCTGTCCTTCGAGAATTTCAATTGGTTCATTATTAGGAAATATGTATCTTTGAAGCTGAAATACCCGGTGCGGATTTTTATTTGGATTTAGCCGAATTTGTTGCAGTTGGTCATTTCCATATCCCAGTACGTTTGTAAAAGGTATCCTGGCAGGGGGAACTGTATGCCTGCCAGGAGGAGACCTGGACCTGATACGAAGTAAAGACTCGGCAGGAGGAATATGCCTGCCAGGAGAATGTTGTATGTGAGAAGACGAAGAAGATAAGCTGCGACGAGGAACAACAGGAACAGGGGCCTCATTATCTGAACCATCGTACTGTGAGCTTAACCCTGCAAGACAAACTAAAGTATTATTTTTCTGTGCAGACGTATTTTGGTGTATCTGTTTATTTTGGATTGTCCTAAAATAGCAATAATTTATACTGTCACTGAGCTTAATACGACTAATATTATTTAAAATGGCATGAGCAACTTTGAGAGCTTGTGATTAAAAAACCTTATCTGAAGCTCCATAAAAAATTTCGAAACAATTGACAACTGCAGAGCAATTTTTGAATGTGGTTGTGAATCGGTCTCTTCAGGAAAATAATCTGATGTCGGATAATTGTAGCTGTCAATTGTTAATAAAATATATTTAAAAACTTAGTTAAACATCAATGCCATCTAGATAGGTAAATTCTGACAGAGCTTCCCTATCCCATTTTTTTCGTGAAAGTTTAGTCGTTGGTGCCACAGCTTCAAATTCTTATCACTTTCATGTGGAGTCGATTTTCGAAAACTTCTTTTAAATTATAGATATATTATAGTAGTATATTTACCAATACAGTAAATGATGACCATCAAGGCAAAGACCATAGTAAAAATGACCCTCATTTTTTGCAATCAGGATACAGACTAATTACTGCGTTAATGACTAAATTGGTTAACAGCTTAATTAGTGCTCATTAAAAAGCTCTATTCGTCGTATCTCATAATCGTTAAGTCACATATTATATCCTAGCCTAGCCTTCTAAATTTTAATATTTATATTTCATAAATCTCCGAATAAATTAGTTGAATTATAAAAATTGGGTTATCTCAATCCAAGCTATAAGGCTGTAAGCAATAAAGAACGCTACATAAAAGCATTCTCTTTAATTAATATAAAAAGATTAAAACTTTTAGGAAGAAATATTTCAGAGGTAAAACAAAAAGTATGGGGAATATAAAAATAGTATAAACAAAATAGTGCGAGTCAAAATTTGGACGTTTTGGGCAAAATTTGACAACTTGAAAAACATGAACGACAGGCATTATCTAGATTTTAAGAATTTTTTAGAATGGGCGAGCTACTGGAATGTTGTCCAAACAAAAAGAGATCCGAAGAAATAAGATGTTGCAGATCGGGCAACGAAGGCTATTAGCTATGTCCGAATACTTCATAAATTATATTAACATTGTAATAATTGGACAGTAAAATAAAGGATTTTACTGAAATAGCAATAATTTTTACTAATACTGGATTAACATTCGAAAAAAACTTGCGAGCCATGTTACCGCAATTAGAGTTCTTATCTTCTTTTTAAATTCTTTAAAAAATCTTTTCTTAGCTTCTTTCATAATTTCCCTATCCTCTTTCTTGGACATACTTTATTCCAGATATGTCAAACATAAACAATATGAAGCATACAGTGGATGAGCCATATCCAGACATGCAAAGTAGAGAGACCAAGTTCAAAGTTGGTTGACAGCTTTAGCACTTGCAATTTTTTTTGTCGCAGAAGAAGCATCTTCGAACTTTGTGTTACCAACTTTTTCTTCCTCTTTTTGATTTAGTAGCAGAAAACATCACATACTGAACAAGGCAAAGTTGCTTGCAATCAAGCAGCAAATTGTTTACAAAAAGCAGGTGTTTTCGGACGCAAGGAGAATACAGAAAAGGGAGAGTTCTAGAAATAAACGTCCATCAGTCACTGCCGAATCAGTACCCTCAGAATTAGTCCCTCAGGACCTAATTCAGGTACATTGGGTATCATGCTCGCATTACAGCATGTTGTAATTTCTACTTAAGTTTACTATAGCCGTATTTCATGTCAAGAAGTTCCCAGCCACACATCCAAAGCGTTTCAACCAGAGATTGTATTCCCAGAACATATACTGTGATATGATGCGGCCCTGAGAGTGCTTTATTACCATTTTTGTCGCTCTAATGCTTTTTTCTGCAACACTACCCTGCTGAACGCTCCAGCGGCGTTTGCGGCATGACACCGTTCTCCAAGACTTCGAGAAAAAAACCATGTTCGTTATCGAATTCTCGGCTGCGACTGACTACAGCTACACTGCCAAGGAGATGGAAAAGGGAGATAGGTATCAAGACCTTAAAAGAGAGCTGCAACGACTGTTTTAAAGTAGCTTAATTTAAAGTAGCTTCATCATGCCGATGCTTTTACGAATTTTCGTGTCATTTTATATTTCCGAGGACTCTGGAAATGGATTTTGAGAAGTTTGATCTGCTCTAAAGATCCTTTAGGTAGATTTCTCTCACAACTTCCTATTGTTTTGTTAGGCTAGGATTAAACCGGAGCCAGAAGTGATGGAAAGCGCGCGATTTTCAAACCAAATTTTAAAAAAATCTTACAATTGAGAAAAATAAAATGAGGAAGAATATGAAATAAAGTATATAAATGTCAAAACTCTTTTAAATATATGAAAATATAAATATTTAGGTAAAATAAACTTTTCCATTTTGTGTTTGAATGTTCCTTTCTTTTAGTTGCAAATATAAGGTGTTTTTATGAAATTTTATCTTTTCAGGTAAAAATTAATCTTGTTGGTTAAAGATTCATCATTTTTGTATATATTTCATATTTTTACTTGAAAAATGATTTTTTTTTAAATTTGTGTTTTAGTTTGAAAATTAATTGTTTGAATCGAACATTTAACAGTTCCATTTTTAGTACATAATTTATATTTTTTAGCTAATAATTCATATATTGTGTTAAAATTAGTGTTTCTTGTTCGAAAGTTGATTTTGGTGGTGGAAAATAAGTATTGCTTGTGGTACAAAATTAATTTTATTGAGTAAAAGATTCATCATTTTCGTTAAAAATGTATTTTTTTGGTTGAAAATTGATTTATTTTGTTAAAAATTCGCCTAGTTTATTTGAAAAATAATAATTTTCATAACTAAAATTAAACGTATTCAATTTTTGGTTAATAAACAATAATTTTTAGTTGGAAATTTAACTATTTTGTTAAAAATTCATGTATTTTGTAGAAAATTGATCAAGATGATTGGAAATTCGTCTTTTTTGGTAGAAAATTAATCTTTGCGACGGAAAATTAACTTTTCTTGTTAAAAATTCAACTTTTTAGTTAAAAATTCAATATTTTGGTTGAAAATTAACTTTATTTGGTGAAATAGTCATCATTCTTATTAAAAATTTATTTGTGTGACTGAAAATTTATTTATTTTGTTGAAAATTCGTCCTTATGCTAGAAAAATAATCTTCGTGGTTAGAATTCAACTATTTTTTTTTTTAAATTGATTTTTGGTGGGAAAACTAAACAGTTGAATTTTCAACTAAAATAAAATTAATTTTCAAGCAAAATTTGAATATGTTAATGTTTAGTTATATGAATTTTTTTCAAGCAACAAACGAAGAATTTTTAACAAAATAGTTCAGTTATTAAGAACAAAAATATTTTCTATCCAAAAAATGAATTTTCAACGTAGTAGTAAAATTTTCAACCAAAGAGATAAGTTTTCAATTAAGAATATTAATGCTTCACCAAAAGAGACAGATTTTTTTTGAACTCACCAGGTCGGCATCTAAATTTTGTGAATTGTGAAAAAATTGTGAAAATTTAGGATCCTGTAAATGTTTCTTAATGCTTTTTATTTAATTTCTTAAAATTTAAAAATATTAGCTTGTGATAGAAAGTTACAATAATAATACAAAAAAAATTAAAAATTATAATAAAATAGAAAAATCAAGATTTTTATGAGAAAGAGATGAGATTAAAAATAAGTTAGGAGATACTTATATAGAAAATTTGTCACAGAAAAATTTTCCTTTCCTAAATAGGTTTCGTGCCTCGGTTGGTTTTCTACAAAAGGTTGTAGCGAATTGTTGCAATTCAAATTTAATTTATTTGAAAAAGCGTCCGTCGATAATTTTATTCTGTTATCAAAAGGTGGTTTAATGAAATCCCGGATGGCAAAAAAATCAGGAACAACATTCGAGGTGTTCTTGGTGAGCTTTGGGAAAAAATTAAAGAAATTTCCTAGTATGTGCTTTTAGTATTATTAATTTATTTTAATATTTTATAGATCCTTAAGAGAAATGATTAATTCTGTGGAAGGGGGGCTTGGTTCGATATTTTTAAAAACAGCAATTTTTAACATTTGAATGGTTCCGTATTAAATAAATTTTATCTGGAAAAACCTATAATGTTTAGACCGAATTATTGTGCTGTGTCTTCTATACATTGACCTTCTATTATTATAGCAGTAATTACAAGATACTTGTGATATTTTAACACGATTTCGAATAACAATTAAATTTATATTTCATTCGGACATTTTTTCGAATTGAATTATTGGTGCGGAGTAATTTGGTTTACACGCTCTACTTTAAAGTTCATTAAGATTGGACGACGAGACCCTACTGGAATTTCCTTGATATCATTTTTGCTAAGAGAACTAACCGTGCCGCTTTCCATGTTAATTTTTGCCCGTCCCATATGTTTAGGGCGTTCACTATATGCATATAATCCAGCAAACACATCAGTATTCTCTAATATTGCAAA
The DNA here is from genome assembly GCA_010014905.2 of Druon quercuslanigerum. Lineage (NCBI taxonomy): Eukaryota > Metazoa > Arthropoda > Insecta > Hymenoptera > Cynipidae > Druon > Druon quercuslanigerum. The sequence goes on from JAAAKG020202374.1 coordinate 38,463, forward strand.
TACATCACCGTCGAATGTTGATAATACAATTTGTTCTTCGGTTGGTATGCGCCCCGAGACCCTCATTCTTTAAAACATTTGAATTGGTTTATCCGCAGGAAAAGCGTATCTTCGTAGTTCGAAGCGTCGATTCGGATTCTTGAAGGAAGTAACCCGAATAAATTCTAGTTGGTCCATTCCACATCTTGTTCCGTCAGATGCAACAATAAGCACAGTAGATGGAGATGTATACCTGGCAGGAGGAGACCTGGACCTGGCACGCAGAGTAGGCTCTGCAGGAAAAAGTGGCCTGCCAGGAGAAAGTTGCCTGGCAGGAGAAAGTTGCCTGGCATGAGAAAGTTGCCTGGAAGGAGAAAGTTGCATGGCAGGAGAAAGTGGCCTGGTAGAAGAATGTTCCTTGTCAGAAGGAAAAGAAGAAGGAGAAGAAGGTAAACCAAGAGAAACACGAGAAATAGGTGTTTCATCAGGAAAACAATCAAACTGGGAACTGAACTCTGCAAGAAGAAACATTGGAATATTATTATTTAAGGATATTGGTATTCTGAGTGTCTGAAATTAAAAATATATTCAATTGAAAAATTATCTGGCCAAGATTTTATTTTTTTATCCAAAAAGAATAGCAAGGCACCCCAAAAGTAAAACCATAAAAAGATTCCTGGTGTTCGCACCTTTCTGTTAAATTCATTCTAACGAAACTGTGGTTAGTTTAGCCTTTATTTTTATATAGTTAAAATCCACGGATCGACCCATTTTTTGGCATCTTCATATTGGAATCGCTGGTCGTTCGTGATGGTTTAGTTAAGTTAGAGCAGTTTATAGTACACTATCGCTTGCTGATCCCACAAAATACAGAAAATGAGCTTCGATCACAATACAATGCAAAAAATCGTTAGGATTTTGCCGTCGAAGTAGCTGTTAGCAAGTGAAAAATCTCCTTTCGACGTCTCTTCGCTTCAGTTCGTACGTCACACAATTACCGGGGTTCGGGCGCTGGGGGCTAGCCAGTGAAACTGAAACGTGATAAAAAAAAGCGACATGCGGCGCACTATAGTGTACGTGCTATAGTGTTCACGCGACTCATCGGCGTCGCCTCACTGGCCCACTCTCTCTCTCTCTCTCTCCCCTAGAGAGAGAGAGAGAGAGAGAGAGAGGGGGGGAGAGAAAGAGAGAGAGAGAGAATAGCCGAAACGGGGGGACGGAGTAGCGGAGAAAGTTTCGAGCGGTCGGCCTATTATATAGTATCCATGTCTCTCTCTCTCTCTCTCCTTCTCTTACTCGCTGCGGTGAAAAATATACTACGTACTCTACGTACTCTCTTTCTCACTACCGGCTCTCTCTCTCCCCCCGAGAGAGAGAGAGAGAGAGAGAGAAAGAGAGAGAAAGAGAAAACATGGAGTGCTTGAGTCATTTAATGCGAGGAAGTAACGAGGAACTTCGTTCCCAATGCGTGTCCCGCGACTCGTTCTCATTTTGTTTAGTTGGACTTAAAGACAGGCGCCTGAGAAGGTGAAAAATGTTTTCTTTTACTTTTCTATTTCTGATTGCCTTGAGGTTAAATTTATTGTGAGTGTTCAGGCCATGGCCTTAAAAAATTCATCTTAGAAGGTTGTGTTATAAAAATTGATTCATGAGAGTTCGAAGGCTTTCTTTTTTTTAAAAAGAAAACCTTTAATTTCTTAGGCATAAGAGTCACAAATCGAATTTTTTTCTTTTGGTAAGAGTTTTTTTCAGAGTTGCTGTGCATTTCGCTAGCCTGTTGACGTCATCGTCAGCAGTTTCCACTGCCTTAAATGAAGACGAAGTTTTTCTTTCTTCTCGAGCCGTTTCATTCAGCGCCAAAATTAAGCAGCACCGCGAAGCTGCTTCTTAAGGTCTTTTTCTTACCTTATTACCATTCTTAACGCATTTTAAAAATACTGTGAAACATTTTTATAGAGCCCCCTGTTATAGTATTTTCGAGAATTAAAGCTGCACCGCGGACTTTTTTTGTTTAAAAATGACGTTGCCAGTGCTCATCATTAACAGAAAAATGTTTCAGTATTTGACAATAAACAAAATCATTTTTTATAAACAAATTATTTGTAGAAAACATGTTTTCTACTATTTTCATTTTTATTTTTTGCAATTTATATTGCAAGACGTTTGAATAAAAACAATATTATATTAAAAAATGTTCTCTTATGATTATAGTTGTTTATATTATAAATTTAATAAACAAATGCAGTAACAAAGGCATTATTGGGGCATCTGTCGACGGAAAATTTCTTTTTTTTTCGATGTCAGACTTTAATTGGGACCTTCATAATAAATTCAGCAACATTCATGATGCATTGATAAATTTTATGATTTTTTTAAACAAATTTAAGAAACAAATGCATTATTTGGGCATCTGTCGATGTAAAAATTATTTTTTTTCATACCTTTTTTTTTAATTGGGAACCTATTGGCAATTGCCGCAAAATTCAAAATGAGTTAATAAATTGGAAGATTTCTGTAAACAAATTAAAAAAACAATGCATTAGTTGCTCATTTTTTTATGCAAATATTTTTCTCTTTCAATGCCATTATTATTTTTATTAAGCTGCACCATAATAATTCAGCTTGGATTTTTCTATTCATTTATTTTTTTTGCCACACTCTTGAATTCGTTTAAAATATTTTTGGTGCCTTCTAACTGAGATTGATAAAAAAAACTTTTTGGCCCACATATACTCAAATAATGCATGTGTTCATTAAACTTCTTTGAAACATTTGATTGTTAAATTTGTTTTGAAAAATCCTAAAATTTATTAATTCGACATGATTGTTTCTGAATTTATTATAAAGATCCCAATTAGAAGTCTGATATCGAAAAAAAAGAATTTTTCTGTTGACAGAAGCCACAATAACGCATTTGTTTACAAAATTTGTTTTAAAAAATCATAAGATTCATCCACAAATTATGAATTTTGCTAGAATTATCATTAAATTCATAATAAAAACATTGAAATAAAAAAAACAATGTTTGTGTCGAAAAATGCCTGATCACTGCATTTGTTGATTAAATTTGTTTATAATATGGACAATTATAATCTTAAGGGAAATTTGTGTAAATATAATATTGTTTCTATTCAAATGTCTTGCAATATAACTTTAAAAAACGTATAGTTATGGAAAATCGTAGAAAATATTTTTTCAACAAATAATTTGTTTACAAAAATTGTTTTTGTTTATTATATAATATTGAACCATTCTTAACTAATGTTAATCTATGCAACTTAGGCGATTTAAACCATTTTTCTGTTTTTTGACGAGCACGGGGAACGTCAAATATAAAAAACGGCCATTTTTTCGCTATATTTGTTTATTTATAAAAAAATTAAAAACTTAATTCAAAAATTTGCATAATGATTAGGTAATTTTAAAGCACAGCTTTGTATAAAGTATTTTAGATAATGATGTAAAATGCGTAAAGTTTTTTGGAAAATACTCTTGGTTTCATATTTTTCATAGTGACCGAAAAGATGTTTATTATATAAACAATGTTTATAAACGAATGCACATTCTGAACATTTTATGATGAAGAGGCTTGATTTTTTTGCGAAATCAACTTTAAATGTTTACTCAAAGACTCCTTGCCATTCTGTTTTTCATAGCTAACAAAAAACGTCAATTACGTAAACAATTTTTATAAACAAATGCACATTTTGATTATCTTATAATGAAAAGTCTCATTTTTTTGCGGAATCAAGTGTAAACGTTTTCTCTAAGCCTTTGCTATCATTTTTTACAGTCACAAAAAAATGTTTACTATGTAAACAATTTTTATAAGCAAATGCACATTTTGACCTTTTTGTAATTGAAAGGCTTGATTTTTTTGTGAAATAAACCTAAAATGTTTACCTAACGACTCCTTGCTATCATGTTTTTCATCGTGATTAAAAAGGGTTTATTTTTTAACAATTTTTATAAACAAATGCACATTTTGCTTATTATATATAATATTATTATATCATATTTTCACCTGGGTACTTTCGATACAAATTTTTCTGTGAGCATGATTCGGACATTAATTTAATGTACTTTCTGTTTTGAAATTTCGGATTCATTCTCTAATAATAAAAACCTTTTTTTGAAATCCATTATGCTATTTCCGAATACTAATTTTTTATTTTATAATTATAGATACATTATAGTATTATATTCACCAATCGAATTAACGATGATTATCCAGGTAAAGACAAAAGTATAAATGATCATCATTTCTTATAATAAGGATAAAATCTGATTATTGCGTTAACGAAGATTTTTTTTAAAGTATAGCGGGTTATTAATTAATTAAATTATATATGGAATATATGTTATTGTGAATATTTCATGGATTATTATATGCTTAAAGGTTGCATTGTAAAATAATCATATTTATATTTCATAAATTATTTTAAGGTTTGAAATTTGGTTACGTAAACATGGTCTATTCGGGAGATTTCATGAGAAAAATTTCACAGCAAAAAATTTTATTTGTTGAAAAATTGAAGTCTTCCACGACTGTTTTGATTCTTATCGCTTTATTACTATTGATTTTATTTCGTATTCTTATCGTTTTTGATTCTTATTTTTTGTATAATATTCTTTTCTCTAAAAGTTTAGAATTCTAATAATTACCTAGAAGCTTATTTTCATTAACAAAAATCATACACATTTTGTCACATCCAATTTTTAAAAATTATTTTCTAATACCTCAAATCATGAATAAATAATTAGTACAAGTAGAAACACAAAAAGCATAATTTTTCTAATTTTCAAATCCTGGCTTTCTCCCGATTCTCCCGGTAAATATTTGTGATTTTTCCCGGTTTAGATACAAATTTTCGAAACACAGTTTAGTCACATGTATGATCAATTGCAGATATAGATAAGCATAAGGAAACCCTTTTGCAAGAAATCAT